>MU383177.1:0-167929 GCA_022495125.1 Xylaria acuta | reverse complement strand
AAAGCTATATAATAAGTAAAGCCGAACAAACTAATAAAATAAACTCGATATAATTTATATAAGCAAACATTATAAATATTTTTTAACTTTATAATCCTATATATTTATTAAAAATTTTTTTATATATACTTTATAATTAATATATTTAATATAATTTTTATACTTATTCTAAAGCCCTTTTTTTAATTAAACTAAAACAATTAAACTTAGCTTTTTAATACTTTTAATTTTCTAATACCTTTAATTTTTTAATATTTTTAATCTTTTAATGCATACAATTATTTTAACGTTTTTAATCTGTTTAACAATATCGAAAACCTTAAAGCAAAATAAAGTATAAAAAGTATATAGCTACTTAAGCAAAAATTAAATTAATATTTTAATTTTATTTAAAGTTCCCGAATTAATGTTCGATTTTAAAGCAAAATTAAAAATAATATTTAAAGCTTATAATAAAGTAATAAAATACTTTAAAAATATTATAAAAAAAATTAAAAATGCTATTAAAAATAATTTTAATTAAAAGTTATTTAGCTTAAAAAAAAAAAGCAAAAACTATTAATAAAACTAAATTACGAGCCGATTTAATTTTATTTTAGTAAGCGCAAGCTTTACGCTTAAAATATATTAAATATTAATACTATTTAAAAATGCCCTTTAAAAAAAAAAATCGATTAAAAAAATTATAGCTTACTTAGCAACAATTATCTTTAATAATTAACTGTTTAAAAAATAGCTATATATAACTATAAAAAAATAGTTTAAAATAATTATATAAATTTAAAAAAACAATAACTATAAGCTACTAATTACTAAATTAAACTTACTTTGTAAAAAAGTAATAAAAGCTTTATAATTATTTAAAAATATAAAGTATAGTTTTAGAACTTTTTTAAATATAATCGAATATTTATTAACGTATATAAGTTTTATTTTTTTAGTACTATTAAATAATGTTGCTAAAATTTTTAAATATTAGCTAAACTACTATTATAATATATTAACTTTAATAGCGCTAAAAATAATAATATTAATAGTAGCAAATAATATAATTAAAATAGCCGACTTTATAAAATATAAAAAAAACAATATATTTAATAACGTTTTTAACGTTTTCGAAAAAAAAATTCTATAAATATAACGTAAATATAACTTAATACGTAATATTTTGTTTTAAAAATAAAATAAAAACTTCGTTATATATTAAGGACTTAATGTTGTTATTATATAGTTAAACAACTACTAAAAAAAAAATACGCCGGAACTAAATTTATTACCGATAGCTTTAATTATAAATATATAATATTATATATTTAAATATATCGGTAATAAAAACGCTATTAATTTAAACTTTTAGCTTTTATAAAATAAAACATTAACAGTTAAAAATATAGTTAATATAAATATTATATTATATATAACTTAAAAAGCTTTATAAAAAAACGTTAATAATATCGGCGGTATAACTAATAATATATTTAACTTATTAGTTAATAAAATCGATAAATATAGTACGCGAAGCTTAAATATAATTAACTAGTTATAAAAGTAAGTTAACGCTATTAATATATAAATTAAAAACTTTTTTAAATTTAAAAAAAAAATAATAGTAAAATATATTGTAGTAAAGATTAATAAAGCAATAAGTTCGACTTGCTTTGCTAAAAATATCGGAGCTAATTTTTAAGCAGTAATAATTATAAGGATTAAAAACGCTTTTAAAAAATATTTTATAACTTTAATAAAATATAAACTATTAAAAGCGCTATAAATAATAAAAATAGGTTTTAGTTTTATATTAGTATTATAAAAATAAATAATAATTAATTTAATAAATAATTTATTTTTATTAAAACAAACGTAATAATAAAAAAAACTAAAATTATAAATATTAATTAACGTTAAAAAAAATAATCGAATTTAATTAAAAAATAGCTTATTTGCTATTTTATAATTTATTAAAAATACGCTTAAAAAAAAAGTTAAAATACTTAAAAAACGCTAAATTATTATAGAAATATTGCGAAGCTATAAAAGTTTTTATTATTGGCCGATAAGCTAACGCGGCTAGCAGGCTTTAAACGTAATATTAATATTTTTTGCGCTAATATAATTTTTATATTAATATTTTCTTTGGGCAAATTTAATCTTATTATTTAATTATATACTTTTTGTATGTTTAGGTTGTTAATACTAATATACTAACTTAATTATATACCGTGCTTTTTTTATGTTTAAGTTGTTAATACTAATATACTAACTTAATTGTATACTAATTTAATTATATATTAATTTAATTATAAGCTTTTTTTATGTTTAAAATTATACGGACAAAATAGAAGGTAACAACGAGGACGTTGTTTATTTTTTTTCCGAAGGGGGCAGATGACAGGGTTAATAACGTTATGATGACGTTAGCTGATAGCGTCCTTTTAAACACCGTTTATATAAACAATGTCTACAGATAGACAAGCTTAGCTAGATCAATCAATTAAGACGTTTTTATTAAACCAGTGTTCCCCTATCAAAATATAATTTAATTTATAGCAGCTAATATAAAAATTAAATATAATATTAAATATAATTTAATATAATTCGAAGTAAAAAATAAAGTTTTTTTATAACTATATAAAAAATATAACTTATTTAAAAACTTACTATAAAAATAGTTAGTTTAAAAGATTAGATTTTTTATAGTTATAAAAAAAATAAAAAAACTTATATATAAACTCGATTTTTTATAATATTAAAAAGTATATTAGGTAATTTTAATAGTATAACTATTTTTAGCATTAAAAAAAAACGATCTGTTCGGTAAAAAACGTTTTTTATTAAAATAAATATTTATTAATAGAAATAATAAAAACTATATATTATACGAAATAAAAACTATTTTTTAAAAAAAAATAACGAAAATAAAACAACGTTTAACTATTAAATATTTTATTAAATAAAAAAACTATATAAATAAATATAATAAATAGTACTTTTACGTTTTATTAATAAAAAATACTATAAAACTTATTATTAAATTTAATAAAAAGTACTTTATAACGCTAGACGAATTAAAAATTAAAAAAATAACCGAATTAAATAATAATAAACTAATTAAATAATATTACTAAAGTAAAATTAAAAAATAATAAATATAATTTTTTGGACGAACATTTATTTATTAATACGGAAAGCTATATAATAAATAAAGCTAAACAAACAAATAAAATAAACTTAATATAATTTATATAAGCAAATATTATAAATACTTTTTAACTCTATAATCCTATATGTCTATTAAAAATTTTCTATATATACTCCGCAATTTATACATTTAATACAATCTTTACACTTATTCTAAAGCTTTTTTCTTAATTAAACCAAAACAATTAAACCTAGCTTTCTAATACCTTTAATTTTTTACAACTTTTAATTTTTTAATACTTTTAATCTTTTAATATATATAATTATTCTAACGTTTTTAATCCGTTTAATAATATTAAAAACCTTAAAATAAAATAAAGTATAAAAGGTATATAGCTACTTAAACAAAAATTAAATTAATATTTTAATGTTATTTAAAGTTTTTAAACTAATGTTCGATTTTAAAGCAAAATTAAAAATAATATCTAAAGCTTATAATAAAACGATAAAATATTTTAAAAATATTATAAAAAAAATTAAAAACGCTATTAAAAGTAACTTTAATTAAAAACTATTTAGTTTAAAAAAAAAAAAGTAAAAACTACTAATAAAACTAAATTATAAGCTAATTTAATTTTATTTTAGCAAGCATAAGCTTTACGTTTAAAGTATATTAAATATTAGTATTATTTAAAAATATTTTCTAAAAAAAAAAATCGATTAAAAAAATTATAGCTTACTTAGCAACAATTATTTTTAACTATTAACTGTTTAAAAAATAGCTATATATAACTATAAAAAAGTAGCTTAAAATAATTATATAAATTTAAGAAAACAATAACTATAAATTATTAACTATTAAATTAAACCTATTTTGCAAAAAAGCAATAAAAGCTTTATAATTATTTAAAAATATAAAGTATAGCTTTAAAACTTTTTTAAATATAATTAAATATTTATTAACATATATAGGTTTTATTTTTTTAGCAGTATTAAATAACGTTGTTAAAGTTTTTAAATATTAGCTAAACTACTATTATAATATATTAATTTTAATAGTGCTAAAAATAACAATATTAACAGCAGCAAACATTATAATCGAAATAGCCGACTTTATAAAATATAAAAAAAAAAACATATTTAATAACGCTTTTAATATTTTTTAAAAAAATTTTTTATAAATATAATATAACTATAATTTAATATATAATATTCTATTTTAAAAATAAAACAAAAACTTTATTATATATTAAAAACTTAATATTGTTGCTATATAGCTAAATAATTATTAAAAAAAAAATATACCGGAACTAAATTTATTATTAATAGCTTTAATTATAAATATATAATACTATATATTTAAATATATCGGTAATAAAAATATTATTAACTTAAACTTTTAGCTTTTATAAAATAAAATATTAATAGTTAAAAATATAGTTAATATAAACATTATATTATATATAACCTAAAAAGCTTTGTAAAAAAACGTTAATAATATTAGCAGCATAACTAAAAATATATTTAATTTACTAGTTAATAAAATCGATAAATATAGTACGCAAAGCTTAAATATAATTAACTAGTTATAAAAATAAATTAACGCTATTAGTATATAAATTAAAAACCTTTTTAAATTTAAAAAAAAAACAATAGTAAAATATATTATAATAAAAATTAATAAAATAATAAATTTAACTTGTTTTGCTAAAAATATTAAAGCTAATTTTTAAGCAGCAATAATTATAAAAATTAAAAACGCTTTTAAAAAACATTTTATAACTTTAACAAAATATAAATTATTAAAAGCGTTATAAATAATAAAAATAAGATTTAGTTTTATATTTATATTATAAAAGTAAATAATAATTAATTTAATAAACGATCTATTTTTATTAAAATAAACATAGCAACAAAAAAAACTAAAATTATAAATGCTAGTTAACGTTAAACAAAATAATTAAATTTAACTAAAAAATAGCTTACTTATTATTTTATAATTCGTTAAAAATATATTTAAAAAAAAATTAAAATATTTAAAAAACGCTAAATTATTATAAAAATATTATAAAACTATAAAAGTTTTTATTGTTAGCCAATAGGCTAACGTAGCTAACAGGCCTTAAACATAATATTAATCTTTTTTACGCTAATATAATCTTTATATTAATATTTTTTTTAAGCAAATTTAATTTTATTATTTAATCGCGTGCTTTTTATATGTTTAGGTTATTAATACTAATATACTAACTTAATTATATACTATGTTTTTCTTATATTTAAGTCGTTAATATTAACATATTAATTTAATTATATACTAATCTAATTATATACTAATTTAATTACGAGCTTTTTTTATATTTAGCATTATACGGACGAAATAAAAAGCAACAATAAAAACGTTGTTCATTTTTTTTTTTCCGAAGGGAGCAAATAACAGGGTTAATAACGTCATAATAACGTTAGCTAACAGCCTCTAGCTAATAGCGTCCCTTTAAACACCGTCTACATAAACAATGTCTACAGATAAACAAGCTTAGCTAGATCAATCAATTAAGACGTTTTTATTAAACCAGTGTTCCCTTATTATCAAGTTAATAATTTAAATAACTTAAAAAACTCAAACTTAAATCATAACCTTATATAATATGTTTAAATTTTTAATTTATAAAAAGAAAATTTTTTTAAAACGATTAAAAACCAAATTTTTTTAATATAACTTAGGAATTAAAGCTTAGCTAACAAACTAAAAAAAATAACTATATAAAAAAAACTTAAAGTATTAATATTAAAAAAAAAATTAGGTTTATAAAAAAAAAGTTAAAGTTTTTAGTAGTAGTGTTTATTTTAAACAATAATATATAAGGTTATAATTTAGTAAATAATTTAATGACTAAAAACTTAATGAGTTAGTTAATAAGCAAACTTAAACTTAAAAATCATAAATAATTAAATTAATAACTTAAAACTTAAAAATTAAACGAAGTACTTTTTATATATAAAATATATATAAAAAATACTTGTTTAAGTTAATCAGTAAACAAACTTAAACTTAATTATTTATTAAAATTTAAACTTAGACTAACTTAACTAAGTTTAAGTTTTAGTAAATAATCTAAGTTTAAGTTAATAACTTAAATAACTTAAAAAACTCAAACTTAAATCACAACCTTAATGATACATATTAAGGCTTACATAAATTATTAAAGTTAATTAAATAAAAATAATTAAGAAAACTCGAAAGTTTACATTTTTAATTAAAATATATAAATATATAAACAAAAAAACGGACTTTTTTATAGTGTTGTTTGTTTTAAAAGATAATATATATTAAGGCTTATATAAATTGTTAAAGTTCATTAAGTAAAAATAATTAAAAAAGTTTAAAAATATTAATATTTAAGTAAAATACATAGGTATATAAAGAAAAACACGGGCTTTTTAGTACTGGTGTCCGTTTTAAAAAATAATATATATTAGGGCTTATATAAATTATTAAAAAAATTAAGTAAAAATAATTAAGAAATTTTAAAAATATTAATATTTAAGTAAAATATAAGGTTATATAAAAAAACGGGCTTTTTAGTAGTATTACCCTTTTTAAAAAAATCTTAAATATTAAAGCCTATATAAATTGTAGAAAATAATTAAATAAAACTAATTATAACAATTTAAAAATATTAATATTTAAAAAGATTGTATAAGTATATAAAAAAAGGGGGCTTATTAATCGTGTTGTTTGTTTTTAACAACAAATATAAAGTATATAAAACTATATATAAATATTTACTATTAATAAATTATTATTATTTATTATTTATTATTAACCCTTTAAATATTTAAATATTATTTTAAGTTTTTTTAAGTTTTTATTAACTAACTTAAAAAACTCAAAACAAATTAAGTTCGTTGCTAAGCAAACTTAATCTTAAATTAATTATTAAAACTCAAACTTAGACTAACTTATTTAAGTTTAAGTTTACTAACCAAATTAAGTTTTAAGTTAGTTAATAAAAACTCCAAAAAACTAAAACTTAAATCACAACCTTGATTCTAATATTAAAGCGTTATTTTTTAATAACTAATATAATATAATTGCTATAGTACTTAAAAACTTTCCGAAAATATAAAATACTTTTTTTATTAAGCTATTTTTTATTAATGTTTTTTATTAAAAATAGCCATAGTTTTTTGTCTATGTTTAAACTATTGTTTTATAAAAAATCGGTAAGTAATAATAAACTTACGCCGTAACTTATTTTCGTTTTTATAGTATAAGTTATTTTATAGGGCTAGTTGTTTTAAACGGTTAAATTTAAAAATAATTTGTTGTTTAGCTTTAGCTACTTTTATAACGCTATAGTTTTTTTGTGCTATTTTGTTTTTAGTAATAGTAATATTAATTAATTTTTCGGTTTTATATTGTTTTGTAAACGTTTATTGTTTTTTTTAAACATTTAACAATAAAGTAAAATATTGTAATAAATATAATATAAGCAAAAGGTTTAAATATTTAATTTACTTATTATTAAAAAAAAGTATTCTACTTTAAAAAAAAAGTTTAAAATATATATGCGCGCAGCTACTTATATAAACAGTTGTATATAAAAGCAAGTAGTTACTACGGTTGCCAGTAAATACTAGTTGCTATAGGTGTTGTAGCTGCCAGTGAATACTAGTATGCAGCCACCCTTAGCCACACAAACCACCCAACTAAGCTACACGTAGACCTATGGGTCTGGTAGGTCTGTGACAGTTATTAAACAAACTTAAACTAACTTAAATTAATTTTACTAACTAAATTAATGAGTAAAAAACTTAATGCTAAGGGCTAATAAATTAAAAAAAATTACAATAAAGGGTTAATAGATTTTAAAAAAAGGGTGTAATTTTTGTTTTATTTAATTTATTACCTGTTTATTTTTATCAAATTTTTTTTTAATATTTAAATATTTATAAAATATTTTATTATTAGGGTTATAATTTAGTGAATAATTTAATAACTAAAAACTTAAAACTTAAACGAAATACCTTTTATATATAAAAAATATATAAAAGGTACTTGTTTAAGTTAATTAGTAAGCAAACTTAAACAACTTAGTTAATAACTTAAGTTACTTAAACTTAAATCATTACCTTAATTATTATTATATAAATCTTTTTTAATAATTTTAATAAATTTAATTTAACTAATAAAAATAAACAAGTAATAAATTAAATATAACTTAAATAATACTTATTAAAATATATTAACCTTTTATTTTATTTTATTTTTATAGCTTTTACTTTTAAGTTTTTATTAACTAAATTTAGTTAGCATAATTAACTCGTTTAAGTTTAAGTTTATTAACTAAATTAAGTTTTAAGTTAGTTAGTAAAAACTTAAAAACATTAAAACTTAAATTATAACCCTAAAAATAGTATAAAAATAGTAAATTATTTTATAAATTATTAAACAACAATTTAACATTAAATATTATTTAAACATAATTGTATACGTTTAGCAAATTTAAATAAATATTATTAACTATTTAGTTTAAACTATTTTTTTAGCCGTATATATATTTAATATTTATACAATAAAATTAAACAGTTTTACGTTTTAACTAAGTTTATATAAAAGTATAATTTAATAAATAATTTAAATTTTTGTTTAAAATTACAAAGTTAAGTTTTTTTACCTTAGTTAAATATCTGTTTTTTTACAACAACACTATTACTTAAGGTTATAATTTAAGTTTAAGTTTTTTTAAGTTTTTATTAACTAATTTAATACTTAATTTAGTTAGTAAACTTAAACTTAAATAAATTAGTCTAAGTTTAAGTTTAGCTAATAACTAACTTAAATTAATCTTACTAACTAATTTAGTTCGTAAGATTAATTTAAGTTAGTATAAGTTTGCTTAATAACTAACTTAAACTTCATTTAATCATACTTTGTCATTAATTTAGTCAGCAAATCACAACCCTGGTAAATATACTATATAATATATTATATTATATTAAAGAATAAGTTTAAATATAATGTAATGAGGTAGTACTTTATATTATATAGGTAGGTGTGTGTAGGGCGAAGTACTTAGCTAATAGATTTACCAGCCTCCATGATTCCAACATTTAACAATGGTGTCGTCTTAATTCGTGATGTTAACTAATAACACATCCTACCTTTTCTTTTTCTTTTCTTTCTTTTATTGTTGTTTGGTGTTAAAAACAAAAAAAGGAAAAGACCACTTGTAAATAATCCATAGAATTAATATTAGCTACCAAGCTATAGCCCAATGCAAATTCTAACCGATCTAAGTAAATGACAATTACTTTAAAGCAAGTAATATTCGATAAATAAATCCAGTTAGGAGTAGGGTAGTTTGTATAATTGGGATAAATGCTACTATGTCGTTTTATAACGCCCACAAGACAATATCGACCCTTCCTGCATCTAAGTACTAGCTAATGCGTGTTTCGGTCTGAAATTAAGTTTAAAACCCGCCTTGCGAATCTTTAGCTTAATATTAACAATTTATTAACCGGCTTTTTATTCTCTTCTTCTAAGTTAACGAGGCCTAGCGAGGCGAGGTTTCGAGTTCCAAGCTTCCGCAGCTTGTGCACCTCCTGCTGCTGCTGCCATTTCTGTTGTTGGCGATGACGATTCTCGGAGGGTGAGGACGATAACGATAACGGTGACGATAAAAACGACAACAATGATGAGGAATGCCGCGTTATCGCGTGGCGTAATTGCCCGGCTAGGTCCGCTGTTGCCTAGAGCTACGAAAAGCAGCTCTTCTCGCCGCCGTTCGAGGGCCGCTGCAGCTCTACGTTCGTATTCTAGTCCTTGCTGCCAAAGCGGACAGGTGCCGTAAATAAAGCTATAACATTGCAGTTCTTGTTTTCGTTCCAAAGGTTCAGGAAGTAATAGCACGGTTCTCGGAGGGCGGGAAGCTGGTGTATTCGCCGCCGGGCAGTAGCTTGTTCTTACAACAGTACTCAAGCCAGATGCCCCTATCGATATTGTTTCTTGGGGTAAAAGGACTGGACGTTGCAGTAGTTGCGTGACTAGGCGGTGGCGGTAGTAGCACTGTTTCGACGGTCCTAGACTCGTATCCCGAGGAGCTCGAGCCTGCCATTAATGAGCGACGGCCATAATGGGGGTAGGATCGTAGATAATTCTAGTACTTGTCCGCCTTCGTCGCACCCGACAACTTGGGCCGCGAACGCGTCATGTCTGTCGTAGCTTCTAGTTTAAATCTCGGATGAGTAGCGGTGTGTAGTAGTTGTGGTAATGGCGGGAATTGGTCACCGAGTCAATAAAAGTGAAGTTTCATGACAGGATTCCGGAGGCGAGGAATTGGATGGAGGGCTAATAAATACCACTTTCCGCCTTGGCAATCTGGGTGATTGATCGCGGCGGTTCTAATCACGAGCATACGTATAAGCAAAAGCTACTGCAGATGATTAAGCACCCTGTCGTAGCCAACATCTTACTGTTGCAGCAGTGGCAGCAAGCATAGTGCCGCCGCAGCCTCGGTCTGTAATATCATGAAAGAGGGCGATGTGGCATTTCCAAGGCGCAGGCAGGTAAGCAAGCAAGCAAGCAAGCAAGCAGAGAGATTCTCCTTGCATGCAGTACTAACTTAACAAAAAGGGCTGTGAGCAGCTCCTCTAATCAGTGGCATACACACTAACGTCAAGTTGCTTTTTAAAATAAAAGGGGAAGCTTTGATCCTGCTGGCTTTTTCGTTCAATCACTTATTGGTGGTTGCTGTTACGCATGCTCTGCTTTGCGGGGCATAATACCTATGTGTATTAAGAGCATTGGATCGACCCTCCTTTGCTTTTTGTCCGCATACTTGTTTGTACTAAGTTGGAGGAAGAGGGATGTAAGTGTGCTGCATGTAGTAGCCGTGGTGATAGATGCCCAAGGGCGTAGTGGTACTTTGGGACCAGTACCCATGATGTTCGGGTGCTGCTGTCTCTATACTGTGGTCGGCGACCATGTTTGTCTTGCTACTGTTTAACCTCGAAGCTGTACCTAAGTGTGTTCAAGTTACACCGTGTTGCATGACCTGAATGTGAAGATAGCTCAATGGTTGTTCTCTTGTGCATATCCAGGGTTAAAAGCTTACCGGTGCAGCTAAAAAGAAACCTGCTACCGGTAATGCAGTTTAGCGTAGGAGCGTAATGGAGATAGATAGCAATAATAATCTCTTAAACGCTATAGCTTGCCGATATCAGGTCGCAAAGCCAATCCCCTACAACCGAGGATCGCAACAACGTTGGAAGGCGAGCACTGCAAACACGTCGAGTCTGAGACACAGGTGTGATTCCAGAACTCATACTCGGGAACGTAAATACGCTAATGCAAGAAGAGCTTGTGTCTCGTCCCAGATTACCACCGCTACTGACATATCCACCGTCAATCCACCATTCCCGAATAGTTGTTGCCATCACCTTTCGCTCGCTGGTCAATTGTCCCACATGCAGTGGAAGCTTTTTTACTCTCTGTGTCGAGCCTCTCTGAACGACTCCATCTAACACGGTCCAATGGCGACGTTATACGCCATCGTCTGCGCGACCGAATTAAACAGAGACGGCGAAACCCCGGGAATAGATAAACCTACTCGGCTAAGAACTAAGGCGCAAGGGAGCTTCGTCTATTACATAAGTCGTAATTAACTCAATCTAAATAATTCATAACATATTAGCAATCACAACTACGGCTGTTGCAAAATATCCAAGTAGGTAAGAAATAAAAATACGATAGTATATATATATATATAAACTACCTATATATATACTTGGGTGGTGAGTGACCTAAGCATACGCGACCGCTCGTTTGGTCGTTAGAATATTAGAAGTAAATAATAGATAGTGTTTACCCAAGTAGTAAATATGCCATAGTAAGGTTTCAGTATACAACGAGCAACTAGAAAATATAAAGTCAATAAACTAATTAGGATATAAGTCACCTAACAGGTAATGTACGCATAATAAGTTAGGTGCGGAATCGGGTTGTATTGGGTGTGGTTCCAAATATCTGTCGAGGTCTTGTGCTAAGAGGTTTGGCAAAGGTGTAATGTCCCGGAGGTCAAATCAACCACGCTGCTGCTGCTCCATCCAGATCGTGTCCGCCACCCACGCATCTGCTACAAGGACTAAGACCCCCAACTCCCTCGCCACAGCCGCTACGCATAAGTTGCTGACCTTAGGGCGTACATGTAGGATCCTACTGCCGAGACGCTCTCCGTGCTGCTTCTGCTTCTGCTTCTGCCGACACTCGTCAAGCTGGCGACGTAGCTGCCGCAGATGGTGAATCCAAGATGATCCGTCTCTCTCTCTGTAGCCTTCCGAGCGTGTTGGTGATGGCGATGGCGATGTGAACGCGCCTTAGGTCTCCATTGTTAGCGTCGTCGTCAAAGACTTCGCTACTACGAACCGCGAGCTCAACTGTCTTATGGGGCGAGGAAGGCGGGACGGCTAGTATGGCGCGCTAGTAGTCGAGGATCGCGAAGCGTTCTTGGTGAAAGAGCACCACCTCTGGCAAGATAGTGCCCTTCTTTCTGTTTCCGTTCTTTTGGTTCTTTGCGCTCTTCTCGTACTCATCGCGAGTCATCATTACACCATGGCCTCTCCCTCCACAAAGGACGGGGTACGTATCCGTGACCCAACCGTGGCGCGTGAGAAGCGAGTCGTATGTCTCCAGCACCTGCGGCGGGGCAAGACATACGCAGCAGTGCTCCGTGTCGCGCGGTGCTCGGGATACGTCCCATGACACGGCGCAGGGGTGTCGGAGGAGAACCATCATAAGGCCTAAGAGCCATGCTGCCGCGCGCCAAGCGACGTACAGGATCCACCTTGTCAGGGCGAGGGTGAGGGGTAAGATTTGTGGGCTGAGGGAGTTGAGCCAGAGGGCGAGGAGCATGATGAGGACAAGCATTGCCATGATCGTCGTGGTGTGGGTCGTCTCTCTTGGCGAGCGCGGAAATGAGTTTGGTGTGGTTGTACATTCAACTCGAGGCGTCGATCGCGTCTGAATGCAGTAGTAGAAGAAGAAGACGACGGGAAGTTGCGACGGTGATGCCCGTTATAATAAGGGGTTATTGTTGTTGCGGCTGTTGTTATCGGTGACAGTGGTCCGGGTGATACAGGTGAAGTTGGAATTCTTAGCCTCGCATTTTGATTTGCTTCGTCTTTGTTGTCGTTGTGGGAATGGAAGTGGTTGTGGTAGTAGTGTCAAGTTTCCACTCTTTCGTGTCGGGATAACTCCTTCGTCGAGGAACGGTCACAGTATTGAGCTGCCAGGAACTAAATGATGGTGGCGTGCTTATATTTGAATGATTTTGAAATGCGGTTGGGGAGGGTTGTTTAGGCGACGGGGAGGGTTGGCCTCCAGAGCAACAACCGTTGATAGCGGGAGAAGTCGGGCGCCTCCTCTTGACGAGCCGTTACTACGGCGATGGCTTGGTCCAGTGGGGTGAGATCTATGAAAGGTCGCCGTTTGAGGTTGGGACATGCGTCTTGACTTAGAGGAGGGTCTCGGCTCGATGATTTCACCTGGGATGTCATCGTTGGCAGCTTCTGGATCTGAGGAAACCGGTTGAGTACGCGATGATGGCCACGAGCCGGGCATGACTTGGATAGACAGATAGATAGATAAATAGATAGATCGATACGCCCCTACTTTCGTTGTTGGGAATGGCTTAGGAGAGGAAGCGAGGGAAAAGTCACTATGGCAATAACAGGGGGGAAGAAAATAGCATCAATAATGTTGGCAATCAATCAATCAATCCGGTCAATAATGACTCCGGTAACAATGGATAATTACTTAAACAAAGCCAGGTGCGAGAGGACTACACATTCAGAAGGCAGGCAGGCAGTTAGGCAGCCAGGTAAAGCGAATGTGATTTGGGGGTTTGTTTTTTTTGTGTATTATTTTACACTCTTCTGAGGTCTTCTTCGCTGTTTGCACCTTGAGCACGAATTATACCAGCTACATATATACATACATAAGATTAGGGGCCCCCCTACGGCCTGGCCCCTCACGGCCTACCCCAACTACTTTAATTACGCGCGTACTTAAGAGCTAAATTTTTACGGGTTTTTTATTATTTTTTAACTATTTTTATACTTACGATATTTTTTTTTATTAATTAAATCGTTTTTTTTTCGAAATATTATTAAAAATAAATAAACAGCGCGTGGAAGCTATATTATATAATATTAAACTTAAGCTATTTGTTTAATTTATTATTATTAAATAAACGGTTTTACGATCGTATATATAACGTTATTTTAAAAGCGTTCTAATTAAAAATTAGTTAAATTAAAACTTTTAAGTTTTATTATTTTTTTAAAAGTTTTAAATATTAGCTTAAGCTATTAATTAAGCTTATTTAAACTTTATACTTTCGTTCGTAAAAATTTAATTTATTGTTTAATATATATTTTAAACTGTTAGTAATAAAACAAAGCTTAGTAAACAATAGTATTATTATTTTTTAAAGCAACATTTTTTAGTATAAACTATTAAAACTAATATTATTAACTATATATACGTTAATAGCGTTTCGGCTTAAAATATTAATTTTTTTTAATCGATTAAAAAATTTTAAAGTTTTTTTAATAGCAATAAAATTAGTTATAGTTAAAACGTAAACAATAACTATTAAATTATTATTAAAACTAATATTTAAAAAGCTATTAAAAATATAAATCAAAATAAATAAATTATATTTATAAAATATATTAATAATAATAGCAAAGTTTTTTTATTATTTATAATTTTTAAAAATATTAATATTTAAAGTTAATGGTTTTTAAAATAAAATATAAGCTTATAAAATAATGAATAGTTTTATATAAGTTTTAAAAAATAAATAAATAATTTTAATATATAATAGTTATAATTTATATATTAGCAACAATTTTTTATAGCTTTATTTAATAAATAAAATATAGCTAATATTTTATAAACTATATTATGATTATATTTTTTAAGCATTAAATATTAAAAATTTTAACGCGTTAAAAAAAAAGCTTAAATTTTATTTAAAAATTTTAAGTTTTATAAAATTAAAACTTAAACTTTTAAAAAATAACCTTTTAATAGCTAAAATTTATTTATATAATTTTTTAAAACTATTATTATTAAAATATATAATTTTAAAAAAATAGCTTAAATATAAATAAAAATATTTTAAAAAAATATAAAGCTAAAAATACTAAATTTTTTAAAATAATTATTTAAATATTTATTATAATATTTTTTAAATAGTTAAAACTTATTTTATTTAAATTAAAAGCTTATATTTAAAAATAATATAATATAAACGTTTATATAAAAGCTATTAATTTAAAATATTTAAAAGCTTTCGATTATTAATTTAATCAACTATTAATTTTATAATAAAAAGTTAATATTTTAAAAGCTAAAAAATATAAAAAAAACTTTATATTATTAAAAAGTTAAACTTTTGCAAAAAACACAACTTATATATATAAATAATATATAAAAAGCTTATAAGCGCTTTTATAACAAAATTATTTTTTAAAATAAAATAAACAATTATAAAATATAAAAATATAAAAAAAACCTATTAAAAATAAATTTAAAATAAATAGTTTTATTTAAATAAAAAAATTAAAAACTAAGCTATTTTGTTTATTTTAACGATATAAATAGCTTTATTTCGATTTTAGTATATTTTAGTATATGAGGTAGGCCGTAAGGGGCCGGGCCGTAGGGGGGCCCCTAATTTTATATACGTATATATATATTAACCCCGTTCCTCTTCCGTTTCCTGTTCTTTGGAATTTTACACCTGGCTGGCTAGCATCGCATAGCAACACGATACGGTATTACGGGATGGGATAATAGCATAGCGCAGCGCAAACGCGGCAGGCAACGCGATCGATTCAACGCGAGCGATTCAACGGATTGGGCTGAGCTGGGTACATCGTTACTAGGACTATGTGTCCTACAAGCAATGCCAATGTGCGTACGAGGTTCTTTTCTTTCTTTTTCTCCTGGCGAAGTTAAGTTGGGTTAGGCTAAGTGAAAATCCGGTACTAACCAAAAAAAAACCGAAAACAACGGACCTTCTGCGGCCAAAAAGCCTACAAGCTTAAGGCTAACCTAACTAATAACAAGTCTAACGTCCCTACGTCCCCGGCGCCCTGCCTCCACAGCTACCACGCCATTCTCATCATACTTAGCCGTGCCACGCAAGCGCTCCCGGTGCCGGACACCTTCGTCGGCAATGTCAGGAGAGGGCTTAGTCTCGGAGAGTTCGGGCAGAAACACGCGCTCTTCCGTCTCTGGGTCCGACCTGGTTGGGTGGACTGGGTCAAGCGAGTCTATGGCGTAGCCAAGGCCATTGGATTGGTGAGACGGGGGAGGTGGGTGCTTACTCCTCCTCCTTATCATCATCATCATCATCATCATCATCATCATCATTGGGGGGGTCTTCTCACCACGGCATTCTCCTCAAGCTTTAATACCTGACTCCATGTCGCATGTTGGACTTAGATATAGTTGAGGCTGTCAAGGTGTCATCCCCGTGAACGCTCTCATCGTGTGATGGAGGGCCTGGGGTAAAGGTAGACATGGAATGGGGAGGTTGTACGCCTAGCTTGGCCATGGGGGCGGCGCGTGATAGTAATACGGTAGTGGCAATTCCCACAGAGCATACGGGTTCCGCACATTCGACGACTTTCATGACGTTGCGACGATAGCAGGTGCCTCCCCGACCTGGATGTCTGATATACTATCTATCCCGTGGCTGACCGGTAAACTCCCCTGCATTATGCCCGACAGGCGGAGGGTTATATCGTTATTGAACACGGTGGCGTGTTAATGGCGGCTGTCTCGTTCTTACTATAGCACTAAATAGCATCAATGATCAACTCACCAGTTCTTCGCGTGTGTATGGCATCCGATTATCGGGCTGTGACTCGTAGCAAGTGATATACCCGCGATCGTTGATTTGCAAAGAGACGTCTACATGGTTGAAGAGCCTGTGTAGGTAGTGGTAGAGTTTCAAGACAGTGAGCTTTTTTTGTCTCATGGGAACTCTTTTCAGTGTTCTCTTCCTTTCTATGGGCATCGTGATCAATTACTACGGCAGACTTCAGACTATCAACTGAGGGAGTTGTGGGATGGGCATTGTGGTTGAGTTCAACGGAAGGCTTGAGAATATCGACTGAGGGTAGACTTGCGGGATCGAGTGGCAGTTCGGTCATGGCATTTTGGTCGATTGTCTTATAGTTAGGCTACCTTGGTGAGATACCTACATAGCTACTGTCCGGGTCAGTTCGAGAGAGGCCGATATAATAAGTCCTCATCGACTCTATCACTCTAAGGAGCATATGGCTTAAACAAGTATGCTGTCACTCGATCGAGGCCGATGTGGGTTTACGATATCCTTCTATAGCACACTTCAGGGCACTCGGTTGGGTCTATAGGTACTTGTATTGGGGGAGCGTGAGCCGAAGCAGGCCACCTTAGGTAGGCTGCGCGTCGCAAACGAGGTCCCGCGATACGTGTTGGATTTAATGGTTGCGAGCCTATGCGAGCTTGTCAAGTATGTGTGGGAAGCTTGTGATGTGTATTGGTGTAAGTTTGTCTGGTGTGGTTCTATTCCATCGCAAGGGCATTTATCCTTCATATAAATTGGGTGTAAGTACAATGATTCCACTATGTTGACTACTATTAGCTTACACCAGGGGTACCTGGCCAGCTCGCTTTTGACCACCTAGCTCCACCCCAAAATATCCAACACCTATTTGTATAACAAAACGTATACAAATCTTCTTGCGGCGGTACTTTGATCGGGGAATCGACTGATCAGCGAAGTGGCTAGCTGTCGGAACAAGGGCTTCCTTTAAGCTACGGAGGTTCGAGCTATTTTGTATGGCGAATCGTATACAAACTTGCTCGTACGATCATTCGAAGTTGGGAGCCAAGATCTCGGCGTACAGCTAACGACGGCTTGTATCGACTGCCTCCGGTAGGCTATGTAGCTGCGAGCGCGTTCTCATACAAATTTGTATAGAAGCTTGTTCGTAGGTATATCAAGGATCGAAGCAAAGAATCGGCTGATCAATCGAAGCGGTCTCCGTGGGTGTCTCCGAGCGTATATGTAGCTAGCGAAAGCTTCCTTGGTAACTGCTTCCCGTGGGGTATACCGCTGCGAGCATGTTTACATATAAAATTGTATGGGAACTTGTTCGCACGCACATCGAAGCAGGGAATCGGCTATTTAACAGACTCGAAGCAATCGTTTCCCGTAGGCAATGTAGCTGCGAGCATGCTCGTACAGGCACCTGCAGGGGGGGGGACTGACTGATCGAAGCCTTCGAGCTGTAAAGCGAAGGTGTATAGCTGGCCTAGGCTTCCCTTCGTAACTGCTTCCCGTGTGCTATGCGGCTGCGAGCATATATGTATACAAATTTGTATGCGAGCCTGCTTGCGTAGGCACATCGAATCCAGGAATCGGCTGATTAATCGAAGCAGAGGAACAATCGTCAGATGACTGTGCACCCTTTGCACCTTATCTCGTTCTGGAGTCTTTGACATTTCGAGGGTGTTGTGTTTGTGTCAAAAGGTGAGGTTAGACGGATTGCAAACGTTAGAAGGATTATATGCGTTAGAAAATTAAAGGTATTAAAAGATTAAGGGTGTTAGAAAGCTAGGTTTGGTTATCTTAGTTTGATTAAAAGGAGGGTTTTTAAATAAGTATAAAAATTGTATCGATTGTGTTAATTGTAAGGTATATACAGAAAATTTTTTTTATAACAAACATATAAGATTGTAAAGTTAAAAGGTATTTATAATATTTGCTTATGTAAATTATATCGAGTTTATTTTGTTTGTTTATCCGGCTTTGCTTATTATATAACTTTACGCATTAGTAAATAAATGTTTGCTTAGGAGATTATATTTACTATTTTTTAATCTTACTCCGGTAATATTGTTTTAATTAGCTTATTGTTATTTAATTTGGTTGTTTTTTTAATTTTTAATTTAATTAACATTATAAAGTACTTTTTATTATATTTATTTATATAGTCTTTTTATTTAATAAAATATTCGATAGTTAAACGTTATTTTATTTTAGTTACTTTTTTTTTAAAATAGTTTTTATTATTTTTGTTAACAAATATTCGTTTTAATAAAAAACGTTTTTTTATTAAACAGATTATTTTTTTCCAACGCTAAAAATAGTTATATTATTAAAATTACCTGATATATTTTTGTTAACTAACATATTAATTAAATATAATATAATATATTTTATTATATAACTAACTTTATTATATTAATTATATAAAATTAATTAATTAATAAAAATTTGTTATATAACCTTTTTACTTTTTAACAAGTTTATTAAATATTTGTTAACATATTAAACTACGTGCTAATAGTTTTTTTAAACTAATATAAACATAATATAATTTTATATATTTAATAGTTTTATAAAAGCTTAATAATATTATTAAAAATATATAAATTAATATTATAATATTATAATATAAAACTAAAAAAAGTATTAAAAAGGGCATTTTATTAAAAATATATATACTTTATTAAATTTAAGCTTATATTAATATCGAAATTAAATAGCTAATTAATACTACTAACTTTTAATAAATATATAAATAATTTTAGCTAATAAATAATTATATTAAAATTAATTTAAGCTAATAAAGTAATTATACTAAAATAAATTAAGCTAATAAAGCAGCTATACTAAAACTAATTTAGCTAAGTAAATTTATATAAACAACGTTTTTTTTGCTAGCAACGCTTTTTTACAAGCAACGCTTTTTTTTTTATATAACGGTAGTTATACACTTAATGCATTTTTACACCAAAGAACGGTTCTTTACCCCGCGCTTTTCTTTATACGGTACTTATGAATTTAAAAACAATAAATAAATATATTAAGCTATTTTTATACTAAATTTATATTTATAAATAAATGGTTTAAATTTTTAATATAAATAGCCTTTAAAAATACTTATAATATTAACGTTTAAGTTAGTTTTATAATATATATAGCAGCTATAAAAGCTAGTTATTATATTTAGCTTAACAAAATTTTTATTTTATATAATATAATATATAAACTTTAATTTTTAATTAAAAAAGTTTTATATATAATATAGCTTTATTAATTTAAAAAAAAAACTATGTTATAAAACTAAAAGTTAATATAAATTATATAAATTAACTTATATTTTATATAACCTACTATTATAATAAGGCTAGTTAGCTGTTAGCTTTATAGTAGCTATATAGCTTAGCTATACGGGCCGGCTATGGCCGGCTATATTCGTCCGTTTTTATAGATTTAAAAGGCTATAAAGGCTATAAAGTAGCCTTTATAGCCTATAGCACACATTATGCCTTTTTATATATAATTTATATACGTTTTATTATTATAGTTGTTTTGTTTAACGTTTGTTGTTTGTTTTAACGGCTTAAAACTATAAGCATTACGTTTTATTTTATTAGTTATAAGCAATTTAAAGACTTATATTAAAGGTTAAGACCTTTTATTGTTTATATATATAACAAAGTAAAGTTTATACAAGTACTTATAAAAAGTAATTAGGCGTGAGTTTAAGCAGTCCTAGGCTAGTCTACAAGGCATAACTGTCTTGCATACATATTGTTGGATATTTTGAGGTAAAGCTAGGTGGTTAAAAGCGAGCTGGCCAGGTACCCCTGGTGAGCGTCAATAATAGTTAACATGGTGGAATTGTTGGATTTGGGGCTATCGCCACTGGGAAAATGGAGCTTCTCGCGTACCCCTGGTAAGGGGTGTCACACGTGACTAATCAGGATCATGGTGGAACCATTAAATATACACCTATTTTGTATAAGGGATTAATGTAGATTTAATGCTACAATACACACACGTTTGAGAGCGCCTGTCACAGCCGTTGGCAAGCTCTACACCCAAGCGCAAAATCTGACAGGAATCATTATACCCACACCTAATTTATATAAAGGATAAATGCCCACGCAATAGAATAAAACAACACTAAACAAACTCATAACAAGATATAGCACGAGCTTCCTATATATACTTGACAAGCTCGCATAAGTGTTGGATATTTTGGGGTGGAGCTAGGTGGTCAAAAGCGAGCTGGCCAGGTGCCCCTGGTGTGAGCCAATAGTAGTCAACATGGTGGAATCATTGTACCCACACCTAATTTGTAGGAGGGATAAATGCCCTCGCGATGGAATAGAACCACACCAGACAGACTTGCAACAATACACATCACAGGCTTCCCACACATACTTGACAAGCTCGCATAGGCTCGCAACCACTAAATCCGACACAATACACATCACAAGCTTTCCACAAATACTTGACAAGCTTACATAGGCTCACAACCATTAAATCTAACAATATGCTTATAGTTATATAGCTTATAAAGCAATTAATTCGAGCCTTTGTTAGTTATACGCGTACACTTTTATTTTTATACACTTTGTTTATTTGATTTACTTTATTAATTAGTTAATTTTTAGCTTTAAGTGGTATTATAACAAATTTATATACCTTTAATATATAAACGTGTTTATAGCTATATAGCTTATAAATATATATTTAAAAAAAATAAGTTATTAATTTATATTAAAAGTTTATATATATTTATAAAAGTAATAAAAGCTATAATATAACTTAATATAATATATTAAAAAAAGCAAAGCTTATAAAGCCAAAAAAAAAGGTTTAACTAAGTTTATATAACCTAGCAAACATTTATATTACGCTTAATATAATAAGCTTAAAAAATTATATAATAATGATAATAAATATATTTGCTATGTTAAAGACTAGCGTTATTTTCGCTATATATATCCTTTTTTAGCGCGGTTTTATTTTATTTAGAAAAAATAACTGCTAACGAGTGTAGCGCTAGTAAAACGCTATAAATTTAGCTAACTAACTTTTTCCTTTCCTGCTATAATAATAGTTGCTTTAAGCCCTTTGTTACATAACACCTTATTGTTTTACTTTTTAAGCTAGCAATTTTTTAATATATAAACTAAGTTTAATTAATTTAAGTAACGTTTAACCTGCTTTTACTCGATAATAATATTTATAGTACTTTTATATATTAAACTATATATGTTTAAGGTTAATAGTCTTTTATTGTTGTAAATATTACTACGTACGAGCGTAATACGCTAGTAAATTTAAAGGTAGTTTATATTCGGTTCGTTAATTAATCGTTGCTATAAGGTTTAATAATACAAGTAAACAAAAAATATAAACGTATTGTTATTTTTATTAGTTTAGCTTATAATTAGCGTATAAGCTGTCCCGTCAAGTACTAGCTTAATAAGTAAAGTTAAGCTAGCTTTAATTCTAGCCTAAAGAAAACAACTAAGCTAAAACTAGTTATTTTACTCAGCGAAAGCTAATAGCTAAAGCTTAGCCCTTATACTTGTAAAAAGGTGACAGGGTTAATGACGTCATGATGACGTCAGCTAACAGCCTCTGGCTGACAGATACCGTCTACATAAACAATGTCTACAAATAGACAAGCTTAGCTAGATCAATCAATTAAGACGTTTCTATTAAACCAGTGTTCCCCTATTATCTAGTAGCTAGCGATCTCGATCGCCGGCCTTTATCCTCTATTCGAAACTCCCAGCCCATCGGCAAAGAATCTACCTATAGATCGAATCTGCCTTTTTCGAAGCTAAGATTCTATTTATTTGCTGCTTGGTTTTAAAAACCCAGCGAACCTAATAAACCAAGCTAAACTCAACGCTAGAACGTTGTCCACGGACGATTTAGGGCCTCATTAAAACATATCCGTACAATACAAACACCCTCCGTATGACACAAACACCCCGCCAAACACGGACACCGTCATCAAGCCTAACCTAGGTTACACGATCACGATCACATGCTCTGCGGCCGACGATCACCTCTACGGCCGACGATCATACGCTCTGCAACCTAAAAACGCTGTTTCTTAAGTTATAATTCTTAAGCGAGCAGTCTTTTTTTAAACAGTCCGGGACAACAACGTTTAAAAAGGTAATAATGTTATTAGAAAGCAAAAAACTTGCTTAAATACGTTATTATTAACGTAAAATATATAAACACTTTTAAACCTTATCTGTCTAAATTAAACCTTATATTACTAAATATATAATTTAAAGCAGTTTAAAATTTATTTTTAAAATTAATATATTGTGCTAATTTTGCTAATCTTTTTATTTTAGATATATTATTTATTTAAATATATTATCCTAAATTCTATAAGTTTAATTATCCTTTATAGTATTTTATAAAAATATCCCTAACTGCTGCCTATAAGCGTACTTTTTATTATTAAATAGCAGTATTTTTATAAGAGAATATATAATTAACTTAGGTAAAAAAACTTAACCTTGTAGTATTAAACCAAATTTTAAACTTTTTACTAAATTATATACTTATATAAACCTAGTTAGAACATAGCACTGTTCGATTTTGTTTTATAAACGTTAAAGATTACCTAGCTTTTTAAATATTAAACGTATATATAGCAAAAGATGCAGTTTAAACTATTTATAATTATATTTTAAACTAAATAATCGATAATATTTACTTAAATTTACTAAACGTATATTATTAGGCTTAAACAGTATTAAATACTAAATTATCGTTTAATAATTTATAGGATACCTTACTGCTTTCTATACTATCTTTTAAACCTTTTTAGGATCTACTATTTAATAAAAGCTTATTTATACGAAGCTTATTAAATAAAAGTAATAATAGCGTTTATTTGCTCTTAATGTACTTACTACTATATACCCCGATATAAGCAGAATAGTCTACTAAACTAAGAACAGCTATAAAATACTTTAAATATAATTAATTTATAAACTTGTTTAATATTGGAAACCTTCGATTATAATATTTAGTTAAAATAAACATTTTAAAACTTAATAAAGATATATAGCGGCGGGTAATAGAAATTGTTTTAGCTATAAAAATAGTTATAAATAATAACTTTATTAAAATATTTATAATAAACGTTTTTAACGTAATAAAAATAGTATTAAAGCAGCAAACAGTAATTAATAGTAGCAGCGGTTTATTTTAGTAGAAGATATAATTAGCCGGATATTTTAACTTAAATTTACTGGACTCCTATAGAGTAAGAAACTACGCTACGTTAGCAAGCGATATATATTAGCGAAATATATATTTGTTTATAGTATCTGTTTGTTAATATATATTTAACCCCGTTAAACAATAAATATTCTAGGACAATTTTCCTTAGTTATTATATAAAAAAGTATAGATTTAATATGTTGGAGTTTTAGATAATATTATAAAAAAAGCAATAAGTGTTAGCTTTGACTTTATTTTGCGAAAAATTAAAAAAAAGTATTAATAAAACGTTGCGGATACTTTAAAAAAAGCATTAAGCAACCTTTATATAAAATATAAAATATTAGCGGACGTATTAATTTATATATAGGCTATAGAAATAATAAAAAATTGCTAAAACTATAAAATAACAACTAAGTTATAGTTTATAAAACATTTATAAAATTAGCTATACTTAGCCCTATAATAAATCTATAATAAGCTTAACAATAAAACTATATTTAATACTTTTTTAACCTATTTTAAAAACAAGCAAAAGTTATACTATATTATATTAATGCTAAACGGAGCAAAATATACTTAAATTTTATTAATGTTTTTTTAACAGTTTTTTTAAATTCTTTCGTCTATAAATACTGCTTTAGCCCAGAAACAAATTATTAACGTAGTTTTTTACGCTAATATTATATAGAATAATAATTTTAACGCGTACTAAGAACAATAGCAAGGCAACAAAAGATACTGTTATAACTCTTAGCGAAAGCGTAGAAACTACTAAAACTATTGCAGTAATAACTGCTGTAGACAAAGATTTTTTATAAATTATTAAAATCGCAATAGTTATAAGGGGTAATACGCTAACTAATAAAACAAACTTAATTATAAAAAACGTTGAAACGTCCGAAAAAATCGTAAAAATCGTCGGAAAAACTAGCGAGAACGTTTTCGCTGTATATAGCGACTTTTTCGGCAAACTTATTAACAATAGATTAAACTACGTTAACTACCTGGAGGATTATATATAAGAATTAAAAATAAAGTACTGCTAGTAACAAACGAACTAGAGTTATAATTATAAAAATATAACCTAAAAAGTTAAAAATATATTATAATAAATAAAATTAATAAAAAAGGCAAGGAAGAAATTTTTATCGAGTATTCTAACAATAAAAAAAAACAGACTTTATTTTATTTTTTAGTCTTTATATATATAACTGCAAGCAAAAAAGTTAGCTAGAATATAACAACGTTTAAATATTAATACTATAATAAATAATTCGCGGAAAAGATAGCATTTTTTGTATACTGCCTAACTAAACAATGTTTTTATAAAGGACCTTGCGTTATTAAAATTAGCAGCAATAAAAAGATTTAGTTAAAGCTATCTAAAGAGTTATTTTTTATAGCTAATAATATCTTCGATATAATAATAGCTAAGCTATAAAAAGTACTTTAAAATAGGAAACACCCTATATTATATATATATTTTAATATAAAAGTATATATAGGAAACAACCTATAATTTATAATAGTATATTTTAACATAGGCTATTCTATTATTTTAGCAGACAACAAATAGATAAAAACCTTTATACCCTAGGTATTAATATTTATAAACTAATACTTTTACGTTTAAGGAGTCGGCGGTAGAGTAACGCTATTAAAACAAGTAATAATTATAATTAAACTCCGCGGGCAATTATAATAGTAAAATAAAACTAGCTTATTTAAAATTATAGCATAGCTAATAAACAACTTTAAACCTAATTTTTTGCTAGGCATTAAATTTTTTATAGATTACTAGGTTAATATTAACTTTTTAGAACGGACAACAATAATAGGATTATATGAAGACCTAGCCGTACCGATAAATATTATTAAAAAAAACAATTTTATTAAAAAGCGGGCTATTGCAGCAAATATAATAGTTATTTTTTTTTATACTATAGCAGCAATGCTAGTAAGCTATACTAATCTTTTAGAAATAAATGTAGAAAGGTTAATATAAAACTATTTTTTTTAACTAGAAATAAATAGCGCTATAATAGCAGTTATTACCGTAGTAAACCCTAAAGTAGTACTATTTATAAACTATATAGACCAACTAATTTATATTTATAAAAAGGCGAAAATAGGCACTATCCGAAATTTTAATAAAAAAAAATACTACGTTACTATATAGAATAAAGTTAACCTAGTTATAACGGCTGCAGCTATATTAAACAACTTAGCTATAAATAAAAGCGCTATAAATAGCTTTTTATTAACTAAAACTAAACAAAGATACTAGCTATCCTAAAATTTTAACTTTATAGATAATATTTTAGTAGCGCTAACGTTAAAAAACGTTATTAATAAAGATATATAAGCTGTAGTAAAAGGGGATAAATATAATTTAAGCGAGCTACTACTTTTTTTTGGTATATAGCGACCGGAAGATCTTTTTTTAATAAAAACTAAAAACGGTATTTATATTTATATAATAAACCCTATATATGCTAATAAACTTAAAACATTATTTAAAAAATATAAAATATAGCGAACAAAAAAAACAATAATTATAAATAAAAAAAATATAATATAAATAAAACTAATAAAAAGCTAATAAAACTAAATTGTTATATTTATATAGCTATACGCTTTTAGGTTAGAAAATTAAAAGTTTATTAACGAAGCTTTTAATAAAATATATAACGAAAGTAAAATAAACTATATAAAGTAATTTATTTTGTTTAGCTGCTTAGTTTTTGTAATATAGCAAATAGTTAATAGCGTTTGCAAAAGTAAAATAATAATAGACCTAAAACTATTTAATAAAATTGTAATACTAGATTATTATTTACTACTAACATTTAACTTTATTATTGCAAAACTAAGAGGATATTTTTTTATAACTATTGTAAACTGTTTTAATTTTTTTTACTAATTACTAATATAGCTAAAATATTAAAATTAAATAGTTATTATATTTTTAAAAAAACTAAAAGTTTTTTATATAGCGTTTATAAAATTTAAAAATAGTTTAAACTTTGCGTAAAAATTTATAAATAAAATTTTTTTTTATATACCCGTTATATAAAAGCGTCTATTAATAATATAGTTATTTATTCGAAAATAGCAAAAAAATATTATAAATATATTAAAGCAGTATTAAATATATATAATAATATTAATTGAAATTTTAAGCTAGCTAAATTGTTCGTAATATGTTTAGCAATAAAATTATTAAGCTTTTTAATAAATAGTTTTAAAATAATAAATATAAATAACAAAGTTAAAATAATAATAAAAATTAAACAACTATAAAACTTAATAATATTAAAAATATATATTAATATAGTTAAGTTTTTACGTAAATTTATTTTATAGTATTAATAAAAACTATTACTACTATAAAAAAAATAAAGTTGTTAGTATAAGCACACGAAAATAAAACAATTTTAAAAATAATAATTGCAAAAAAACGTTAAGTAAATAAAGTTAAATTTAACCTAACTTTATAAAAAAAAAATTAGTTTTTAAATATTATAAAAATAACTAACAGAACTTAGCTATTTAATATATTAAAACCTAACCTATATATTTTTTATTAAATTAAATATTTTTAAACAGCGCAAATATAATATTATAATATTTTATACTAATAACGGATAACATAAACAATATTTAATCATTAATTTTATCCAGCCTATTATATTTTTAAACAAAATACCAAAAAAAAAAACCTAAATATAGCATAACTAAGGTAAAAATATATAAGCTTATATAAAATTATTAAAATTTATAAGTTTAATTGTAATTATATATTTTATGAGTTATTATTTTAACTAATTATAAAACAATATAAAATATTATAAACTAAACAAATTTTCGATTTATAAATATTATTAAGCTAAATATAAAACTCATAATAACATTAATATATTTATTATAATTTTAGTTAAACGTATAATATATACTAAAACACGTTAACTTAATATTAAACGCTTTTTTATAGCTACTAATAATATTAAACCTTTAAAACAACGCTATTTTTTAAAATAAAAAACACAATATATTAAATAATATTTTAAATAATATTAGCTACTTAGTTTAAATAACAATATCAGGGTTGTGATTTAGTGAATAATTAAGTCAGTGCTAAGACTTAGTAAAATAGGCGCTATAAAATCGAAAAGTGGGTTAATATTAAAACAAAAAATCAATTAAAATATTACTAATTAAGGGCAATCCAGCTGTATAAAGTATATATTTTTACCGCTAGTCCTAATATAGCTATATGCTATTTAAGATTTTTAAGTTTGAGTTTTTTAAGTTTTTAACTTAAGGCCTAAAATTTAGGCTTAAGAAATTAATTACTAGATTAAGAATAGCGGCAAAAATATATATCCTATACTACAATATAGCCCTTGATTAGTAATATTTTAATTGATTGTTTGTTTTAAGATTGACCCACTTTTCGATTTTATACAGCCTATTTTACCAAGTCTTAGCACTAACTCAATGATTCACTAAATCACAACCTTAAACAATATTGTTAAATAAAATATAAACTAAAAAGCTAAAAAAAAATATAAAATAAATTGCCGCCTTATAAAAATTATTAACGAACTAAAATAATAATAAAAAGCTATAGCTAAAATAACAAATAAAAAATAAACTAATAATATAGCAATAATATTAAAACTATCGGTTAACTTTTTATATTAAATATATAAAAGTTTGCTTTATTTAATATATAAAAAAAAACATATTATTTATATATTCTAAATAACTACTAAAATAATAATTTTTAAATAGCTTATAATAATACGTATTATTTTAAGCTAAAGCAAATATTTTATAATTTATAAACTTTTATAATATATAATATATTAAAAAAAGTAAAAAAATATATTTAATATTGTTTATAATATTTTAATAATAAAATAAATAAATAAAAACTACTAAACAAACTAAAGCTAATTTAAAAGCTATATATATTATACTCAGGGTTGTGATTTAGTGAATAATTGAGTTAGTGCCAAGACTTGGTAAAAAAGGCTGTATAAAATCGAAAAGTGGGTCAATATTAAAACAAAAAATCAATTAAAATATTACTAATCAAGGGCAATCCAGCCGTGTAAAGTATATATTTATACCGCTAGTCCTAATTTAGCTGTATGCTATTTAAGATTTTTGAGTTTGAGTTTTTTGAGTTTTTGACTCAAGGCCTAAAATTTAGGCTTTAGAAATTAATTACTATATTAGGAATAGCGGCAAAAATATATATCCTATACCACTATATAGCGCTTAATTAGTAATATTTTAATTGATTTTTTGTTTTAATATTGACCCACTTTTCGATTTTATACAGCCTCTTTTACCAAGTCTTAGCACTAACTCAATTATTCACTAAATCACAACCCTGATTATACTATATACTAGCTATAAATTTTATAATAAATATACTAAATATTTTATTAGCTAACTTTTTTTAATAAATGCCCGGATATAATACTTTTAATATAATAATAATAGTAATATATAAATTTAGCAAAAAATAGTTTTTAATTCTTAAAAACGTATAATATTTAATAATAAAATAAACAATAATATTAATAAAGCTATTATTACTATATAATTAAAAAATATTATTTAAAATTATTTTAAATTGTAAGCTAAAATGTATATCGAAGTTTTAGTAAATATTATAAATATAAATAAAAACTATACTAACAATATTAATAAGCTATTATTTTTAAACAACTACACTAAATAAAAAACAAAATTAAATTATTAAAATAATAATATAATACTATTTAACGTATAAAATAAAAACGTTATAAATTAATATTATATTTACTTTATAATATAATTTTAACAATAGTAAATTATGAGTACTAAAATAATTTCCGAATAAAATTATTTTTAGGTTTAAATTTCGAAAACTATTATTAATACTTAACATTTTTTAAACAGCTTTCAATTTTATACTATATTATTAAATATATTAAAAAAACATAAAAAATATAATTTATTTTAAAGCAGCTAATATAAAAATTAAATATAATATTAAATATAACCTAATATAATTTAAAATAAAAAATAAAGTTTTTTTATAATTATATAAAAAATATAACTTACTTAAAAACTTACTATTAAAATAATTAGCTTTAAAAACTAAACCTTTTATAATAAAAAAAAAATAAAAAAACTTATATATAAACTTAACTTTTATAATATTAAAAAATATATTAGGTAATTTTAATAGCATAATTATTTTTAACATCAAAAAAAAACGATTCATTTAGCAAAAAACGTCCTTTATTAAAAGAAATATTTATTAATAAAAAGAATAAGGACTATATATTATTGATAAGGGAACACTGGTTTAATAGAAACGTCTTGATTGATTCCTCTAGCTAAGCTTGTCTATTTGTAAACATTGTTTATGTAAACGGTGTTTAGAGGGACGCTGTTAGCCAGAGGCTGTCAGCTGACGTCATGATTACGTCATTAACCCTGTCATTTATATAAAATAAAAATTATTTAAAAAAAAAATAACTAAAATAAAACAACAGTTAACTATTAAATATTTTATTAAATAAACAAACTATATAAATAAATATAATAAATAATATTTTTATATTTTATTAATAAAAAATATTATAAAACTTATTACTAAATTTAACAAAAAGTACTTTATAACGCTAAACAAATTAAAAATATAAAAAATAACCGAATTAAATTATAATAAGCTCATTAAAATAATATTACTAAAATAAATTTAAAAAATAGTAAATATAATCCTTTAAAAAAATATTTATTTATTAATATAAAAAGCTATATAATAAGCAAAGCTAAACAAACAAACGAAATAAACTCGATATAATTTATATAAGCAAACATTATAAATATTTTTTAACTTTATAATTTTATATATTTATTAAAAAAAAATTTTATATATACCCCGTAATTAATATATTTAATATAATTTTTATACTTATTTTAAAGCCTTTTTTTTAATTAAACTAAAACAATTAAACCTAGCTTTTTAATACCTTTAATCTTTTAATACTTTTAATTTTTTAATACTTTTAATCCTTTAATACCCTTAATTTTTTAATACCTTTAATTTTTCAAAACTTTTAATCTTTTAACGTATATAATTTTTTTAATATTTTTAATTTATTTAATAATATTAAAAACCTTAAAATAAAATAAAGTATAAAAAATATATAATTATTTAAGCAAAAATTAAATTAATATTTTAATTTTATTTAAAGTTTTTAAACTAATATTCGATTTTAAAATAAAATTAAAAATAATATTTAAAGCTTATAATAAAGTAATAAAATATTTTAAAAATATTATAAAAAAAATTAAAAACGCTATTAAAAATAACCTTAATTAAAAATTATTTAGCTTAAAAAAATAAAATAAAAACTACTAATAAAACTAAATTATAAGCTAATTTAACTTTATTTTAGCAAACGTAAGCTTTACGCCTAAAATATATTAAATATAAATACTATTTAAAAATACCTTTTAAAAAAAGTTTTAATTAAAAAATTTATAGCTTACTTAACAACAATTATTTTAAACTATTAACCGTTTAAAAAACAGCTATATATAACTAAAAAAAAATAGCTCCAAATAATCGTATAAATTAAAAAAAACAATAATTATAAGCTACTAACTATTAAATTAAACCTACTGCGTAAAAAAGTAGTAAAAGCTTTACGATTGTTTAAAAGTATAAAATATAGCTTTAGAACTTTTTTAAACATAATTAAATATTTATTAACGTATATAAGTTTTATTTTTTTAATATTATTAAATAACGTTGCTAAAGTTTTTAAATATTAACTAAACTACTATTATAATATATTAGCTTTAACAGCGCTAAAAATAATAATAATAATAGCAGTAAACAATATAATTAAAATAGCCAACTTTATAAAATATAAAAAAAACAATATATTTAATAACGTTTTTAACGTATTTAAAAAAAAAGTTTATAAATATAACATAAATATAACTTAATACGTAATATTTTATTGTAAAAATAAAAAAAAACTTTATTATATATTAAAAACCTAATATTGTTACCAGGGTTATGATTTAGTAAATAATTTAATAACTAAAAACTTAATGAATTAGTTAATAAGTAAACTTAAACTCAAAGTTTTAAGTTTAAGTTAGTTAATAAGCAAACTTAAACTTAAAAATTATAAATAATTAAGTTAATAACTTAAAACTTAAAACTTAAACGAAGTACTTTTTATATATAAAATATATATAAAAAGTATTTGTTTAAGTTAGTTAATAAACAAACTTAAACTTAATTATTTATTAAAAATTTAAACTTAAACTAACTTAACTAAGTTTAAGTTTTAGTAAATAATCTAAGTTTAAGTTAATAATTTAAATAACTTAAAAAACTTAAACTTAAATCATAACCTTAACAATATATTTAAGCAAGTTTTTTATTTTTTAATAATATTATTACTTTTTTAAACGTTATTATTTTAGTTTATTTAAAAAAAACTACTCACTTAAAAATTATAACTTAAAAAATAGCGTTTTTAAGTCGTAAAATATATAATTGTTAGCTATAAAACATATAATTATAATTATATAATTAAAGCTAGGTTTAATAACAATATTTATATTATATAGCAGTATTTTAACAAAGCTTTAAATTATCTATAAACAACGCTTTAACGTTAAGTTTAACTTAATTTATTAAGTTCGCTAAGTTTTAAAACTAAGCAAGTAAATAAAATCTTAGCTTTAAAAAAAACAAATTTAATCTATAAATAAATTTTTTGCTAATAAGCTAAAAGTTTTAAATAAAACATAAAAACCGGCGATCGAAATCGTTAGCTATTAAATAATAAAAGAACACTAGTTTAATAAAAACGTCTTAATTTATTAATTTAGCTAACCTTGTTTATCTATAGATATTATTTATATAAATAATGTTTAAAAACGATGTTAGCTAAAGGCTGTTAGCTAACGTTATGTTAACGTCATTACGTTATGTTATTTAAACCCTGTTATTTATATTAACATTTTATTTTTATTTTTTAATATTTATTTTTTAGCCCTTACCTTTAAGTTTTTACTAACTAAATTTAGTTAATATAACTAACTCGTTTAAGTTTAAGTTAGTTAGTAAGCAAACTTAAACTTAAATTAATTATTAAAAACTTAAAAAAACTTAAACTTAAATTACAACCTTATATAGTAGTATAATAAAAAATAGCTCCCTAGATTAAGTGGCCCGCTCGTTTATAAACTACGTTATAGCTAATAGTATTACTAAAACTACTACTTTTTATTCTATTTATTATTTATTTATTTATTTAAATCCTAGCTTGCTCTTTTATAAAAGGTTTAACTTTAAATATATAACGCTATACATAAGCTTAAAAAGCAAAACTATTAAAAACGGTTTAACTATTACTCGCGGTTTCGAGTTTAATTTATAAAATATTTTATATTATATTGTTAGACTGGACTAGATAGCTCTGTACGGTGTAAGCCCCTAGGGAGGCCAAAGACAATGTATCTTCCCCCGGCGTTAAATTTACCAACCAACCTGAACTACATGTAGATTTCGAGGTACACCATCGTTTGTGCCCCACCTGGGTGTGCTTCGACCCTCACGGTGGATGCGTGGAGGCTTTCTCCATTCAAGAGCAATGAAAGCCGGAAGACGAGTATCTTGATCGACCACACCTTAGCTTCGTGGACAGGCTGATACAGTCAAGCAAGGGGATGGGGAAAGATAATGGGAACAAGTTTTGACCATGAGAATGAGATGATGAGATGAGGAGATGAGGAGATGAGGAGAATCTGGGACGAAGGAGGACAACAAAGGCTGTTCATATAGACGTGGCCTCGGCATTTCTCGTTGATCCTTCTGAGTTTATTTCGTCGACTCCTTCCTATATCTATGGTGCTACTGTTCATTGGGAGAAGCTACAGCTGGTATGGCCATTCCGAGGGCAAGCAGCATTCTGCTACTTTCGAGACATATTTGCGCTTATGACGACAAGGCTGATATCATGGCTTAGTTGGGGTGCTTGCGCCCGCAACGCTGGGGTCTTGGGCACTTGGGAAGAGGGAATAACGGGGTTTCCATTTGTTTAGACTACATAACAGAACGTCCCACGAATTTTCTGCGGTGTGACGTTTAGCTTGCAAGTCTCAGAGGAACCCAAGTTTGAAACTCTTCAGGACTACGTCAGAAGCAATGAATGCCTCATGCTCGGGCTGGCTTCGGCTACGTCATACTGCTCTAGAGTCTACATATAATCATCAGAGTGTCCCTCGGGCGCCCCTAGGGTCCCATCACCACCTCCTCCAGTCGGAAGCTCTTTTTCCATAGTTCGCGGTTTCACAGAAACTCTAAGTCAGAAACCTCGTCTCATATCCTGGAATCAAGATCTCATCGGCGAGGAAGTCGTCAGCACCATGAACAGGAATCATACGCCCTTCCTTAACTCCAACTCCAACCCCTGAGGACACAATGACAGATCCGGGCGAAGCCATGGCCCGTCGAGTTGTCGAGATTGCCATGGCAATCGAGTCAGCGTTGGAAACTGGTCGAGGGACTTCCCCCGCCGAAGTTCAATAACCAGAAGACCCGACTCCACGTCTTGAAGCCTGTCACAAGGCTACCCCAGCACCTGGTGTCCCCAGCACTCACCACCACGGTGAGGTTGGAGATCCTGAAACTACACAACAAAGGAAGCCTCACAGCCACCCACCTTGTATACAAGCTTATATGGCCCAAGTAGCCCACGCAGAAGGACTTAGACCTCTGCGCAACAACAAAAGTCTATACCTAGCCTACAAGCGAGCCTATGAGAGGAGTCCTGACAAAGCCATCCAGCTTTCCGTTGGGAAGGGTATGGAAGTTGGAGTTAGTTCAACGCTTGCCGCCTAAGGGCGATCAGGTAATTATGTGGAACCATTATAAGTCACGAAGTGGATCAAGGACAAAGTCAGGTGAGACGTAAGACCCAATTTTCACCGAAGGAAGACTAACAGGTTGACCTGATGCCGCTGCAGGTATGACGGACTCCTCGGCACAGCGTCGGATATGAATGAAAAATCTTTATAGATGTTTATACGACGGTGCAGGCAAGACAAGACGAGGAAACAGAGGCTGTGTTAATGGTGACCGCATCGGTACTGTTCGCACCTAGACTTCCCGGGAGTTTGGGGGGGCGGACAACATCTAGCATAGCTTTGGTGGGCTTGGTGGTGTCGTTTAAGTTGAATGGCTTAGGATAATTAGGAGGATCTTGCAGCATTGTATAATGATATGGAATAGTGGAAGCGTGCCGGAGGAGGTCGACGTTCAATTTGGTTAGTTTTGCGACGGCTTGGATGTGAGCATTAGGGTTAGTGGACTCCGAGGCAGGATTTTGGAAGACTTCTGGGACTAGGAAATCTTGTGCTTGTGCCTCAGAGTTAGGATGGTCAAAGGCTGTAGACATGATGGTAACATCAGCACCGCCGATGAGACTGATAGGCGTGAGTACAGAAGGGGAAATTGAGGCTGCTGCCTCGTCGTTGTTATCCCTTCTTAGGCGTTTGCTGGATGTGGTAGAAGCAGCAGCAGCAACGACATCGCCATCTATTTTAGTGGCGGTCCTCAAGCCAGCAGCGGCTACAGCTGATGGACGCATGCTTCGCACCGAAGTTCCAACAACGCGGACAGCGTTGGCTCTTACGTAACGGGCGCAACTCGGACTCTTCTTATCCGTGCGACTGGGGCAGGCCAGCTTGTGAGCGTGGCAGCGGACGCAGACATGACGAACGGGCATTATTGTTATGCTATATGCGGCCATTGTTGTCCGATCTGTCGATCTTGGGGTCGAGGACAATTCGGAGAAGACGCGTGTAAGTGTGCATGTACTTGGTCGTGAGGGTTACGCGCTGTGAATGTCTAAGGCTCGGTTAGGTTAAAAAACAATTAGGTAAGGATTGATGTAGGTTGCGTTCTTCCAAAAGCGCCTAATAGGACGGTAATGGATTATATGGGGGTTTCGAAGTGCCCTACAACGTATCCGAAGGGTGTTCGATGAAGATATCCGATGAAGTTATCCGATGAAGGTGCTCGAACTATATAGTATTTCCGTTTGTTACTTAGGTACAATGTTATTTATTACTTTTGGTGGCTAGGACAGTTTTGAAGTCTATGGCTTATTATTAAACATGCCTGAAGCCCAAATGATTATCTTCCTCTACCCAACACTGATTCCCTGCGTTTTATTGACATCAGGGTATTTCAACTCTTTGCAGTCATGTAGACATTCCAACTACACTTCCACTGCTAAAACGCACGCATGATTCAAAGCTACCTCTACCATTCAACCGAAAGAGAACCTTCAGACGTTGTGCTCCTGTCATATTCGATATACCGGCCTAACGTAACCTATGATGGAAGACTCTGACGGGTCCAAAACCAAAGAGGGCTACGGTTGGCCTTTTGGACCATGTTTCTTGCCCTTTCAATCGCCTCCCTGCTGGCTGCTGTTGGGAGCACGGTGGCTTCTACAGCCCCCCCTGTCATCTCAGGCGACCTCGATGCTGGTGAATTCTATGTCTGGTTTGTCAATGCTTACTTCTTGACGAGGTGAGTTGCGTACTCTCTGGCCAGGTTCGGATGCTTTCCTACGTGCCCGACACGTCTATCTACGTAGCACCGCTGCTCTACCCCTATTCGGCAAGCTTGCCGACATCTTTGGTCGGCGATGACTCACCATTACTATTGTGTCCATCTTCGCTGCAGGCAGTGGTATAAGCGGTGGATCTACCAGTACTACGATGCTCATCGCTGGTCGAGCGGTTCAAGGCATAGGCGGCAGAGGCATCAACCTCATGATTGAAATGTCAGTGACGCTGCCCTTCATGCTACTCAGTTGTGTTCCTCGTCTGACTCTTGCCAGGATCGTTTGCGATCGTGTCCCCCTCCGCGATCGAGGCCGCTTCACCGGCGTGATCTTTGTTATTTTTGCTATCGAGACCTCGCTGGGTCCTTTTATCGGAGGTACCATCATGCAGAATATCTCCTGGAGATGGGTTTTCTATGTCAACCTCCCAATTGCTAGTACGTCATTGGTTCTCTTGATCGCCTTCCCACACGCCAATTACCGGCCCGGCCACTTCACATTCGAGCGCTTGCGTTACATAGACTACACAGGAAACTTCATTCTTGTCGCCTCCGTGACAGCCATCCTGGTTGCTCTCTCATGGGGTGGTGCACTTTAGCCGTGGTCTTCTTGGCGCGTTTTGCTGCCCTCGCTTCTCGGCTTTGTAGGACTCGTTGGGTTTTACCTGTTTGGGACATCCTTGTGGTGCAGCAAGCCAATGACGCCGAAGTACCTTTTTCCCCAATGGGACATCTGCAGCAGCTTACTACTTGACCTTCATTCACGCGCTATTTTCCTTCCGATTATCTACTTCATGCCTGTGCACTTTCAGGCCGTCCTACTCATAGGACTTACCCGATCTGGCGTTCTCATAGTGCCGACGGTCGTTGTGATCGTTCTGGATGGTCTAGTCAGCGGTCTCATTCTCTCGCACTGGCGTCGTTACCGCCCCTTACACTTGATTGGCTTCACCATGATTACATTGGGTGTTGGCCTCTTCACCCTACTCAATAGGACCAGCCATCTCGCCCTTTGTGTCGTCTTTCAGTTAATTGCCGGCATAAGCTCCGGGCTTGTGCTGACGACACTGTTGCCCGCAACTCAGGCGAGCCTGGAAGAGACGGATACCGCATCTTGGACAGCTGTCTGGTCCTTTGTCAGGAGCTTCGAGACCGTTTGGGGCGTTTCCGTACCGGCCGCCATCTTTAGCAGTCGAGCTGATGCCTTGTTGTATCAGATTCAAGACGAGTCCGTCAGAACTATGATTGTAAATGGTCAGGCGTATTGGCACGCATCAAGCTCCCTGCTGCGCTATTTCACGGAGACAACTAGGAATCAAGTCATAGGTGTCTTTGGGGCCAGCTTCCGCCTAGTCTGGATTGTGGCAGTCGCGCTGACCGGCGCTTCGATCTTGGTGGTCTTTATAGAGAAAGAGATCAAACTGAGGGATGATCTCAATACTGAATTCGGACTGAAGGATTCAAAACAGAAACCTGAGCTTGACAGCCAGCCTGTTTCTGCGGAATCGTGGATAAGATCGATCTGTAAGTAAAAAGAGATTATAGAATTCCGGCACGGTTGCCCTAGGGGTGGCTATTAGCCTTGGGGGAACCATCCTAGTCCTCGGACATAGAATGCACTAGATTGAATTAACTTTTGTCTCATAACATAACCTACGAACTGGTGCTCTTTTAATGCAACGAGTCATTCATAACCAACACAGTCTGATATCTTAGAGGTGAGCTGCCGAAAAAGTCGCACTACGGCTCAGGGATGTGACATCAGTTATTATCGTTTCCAGTAGTAGTGAAATTAGGATGACCATCCGTAAGAATCAGATAAGGTTATCATAAAATGAATACATGAGACAGGGTCAAAGTTCCCGAGTTCTACTGCTTGCTAAGGAATCCATCCTCCTTTTGACATTGCTGCACTTTATACGTTGTGGCAATCATGCCCACACATGTGGCCATTTTTGATCCTTAGCGTGATCGGTAAAGCCATTCCACATGGAAAGCAGGGAGCACACTAATGGTAATTATGACGAGGAGAGGGATCTCGGCTGGGAGTAGGCGCCATTTATTCATGGCGATGAACTTGTGCACCGCAGTCTTCAGTTCCGTCTCAGTCTTTTTCTTCGTCTCCTGCTGCTGGTCGCCGTTCTTCATCGCAGTTACTAGCGACAACGAGGAAGGGGTGACGGCGAGGTAAGTTAGGAACCAGGCGAAGGCAGCCGCGTGAAGACGCCACAACGACAGCCTATAATGGATGCTGGCGGCGATTACGAGAGGCAACACCCTTCCCACGTAACTGCGCACAAAACGCGGTACGAAGCGTATGCTGCCCGCCGGCGAATTTAGCGCGGCAAACGATGTGTACACAAGGTGCTGATCAAGCCGGCACATTAACCTGCAAAGGGCCCTTGCTAGGTAGAAGGCAAACAGTCGCCCCCAACGTCAGGGCTCGGTCAGAGAAAGGTTATACTGATGAAGGGGAAATGATCAGTGAAGAGAGCAGTTGTACATACAAAGTGAAGGCAGAAGTGAGCGGGACAAATCGTAGCGCCGTAAGCGCCAAGGGCTTCAATCCCTCTTGATTACTGTAACTCATTTTCGCGGTAGAAGGACACAATAACTACTACCCAGATATTGAAGATTCAGCTAGTCTATTCACCTGATACTGCAAAACAAAAAGAAGTTGTCAATCAAATGTGTTTGCAGCAATCCACTAATAATGTCATCTGTCAGCATGCTCTTGACAACGATGAGAGTACCGGTCGACGTAAGTTTTTCCTCACCCTTTTCAAGTTACCCCACAATCGGTGAGTATTCTCGGACACGTCTTGATTTCTGGGGACTTTGAACGTCAGACGGCTCCTCGGGCATCTGATGGATGAAAGAGACGTGACCCGTAAAAGTACCGAACGATGCCGAATCACTTCTATGTTGCGCTGTTTGTCGCGATGTCGACGCGGCTCACTGGAGTTGAAGACCTATCGCTCGGCATTGCGGGTGCTGGCAGAGCGGATGCAGAGGCTTTTGGTAGCATTGGCAAATTCCTCAATCTACTGCCCCTACGCCTGCGACCTTCGGCTGGGCAAAGCTTCAAACAACTTCTCCAGTAGGCAAAGAAGACGGTATATGAGGTACTTGCTAATGCGGAAGTTCCAATTGACGTTTTGTTCGAAGAGCTCGGGGTCGAAAGAAGCACTCTGCACAGTCCTCTGTTCCGGACATTTGTCAACTATCGAAATGTCCAGGAGACCCAGAGGGTTGGGAATTGTGAGGTACAAGGGCAGGAATACTCGATCGGTCGAACCGGTTACGACGTTGCCCTCGATCATGGTTCAGAAAGAACTCTACACTCAACGGGATGCCGACCTTATTTTGGAGATGTTTTTGCAAATGGCGACTGTGCTTAGCAAGAATACGTCATCGGTGTTGCGTACTGTGCCGCTGTACAAGAAGGAATAGGTTGACCAAGCCATTGAACTGGGTCGAGGTATGTTTCCTCGTGCGAATCAAGTAGCAGGCGGGTATTCTAACTGAAGTAGGTCTCAAGTTCCAACACCAATGGGAGACACTCCCACATGCCGTAGAAGCTGTCTCGCAGGCCAAGCCAAATCAAGTCGCTCTCAAAGATGGGTTGGCAAGAAGCTCACCTACGAGACCATGTCGACAAGAGTAAAAGCCATCGCAAGCTCACTTCTCGACGCCATCGAATCGAAGGTAGAGAACAAACTAATGGCGGTTTTCTAGTCTCCCAGTGTAGATTTGATCCGCTCAACTCTTGCTATCATGCGAATTGGAGCCACATATGTGCCGCTTGATGCGAAATCCGGGCTGTGCGTCTTGCTGCCATCGTAAAGCAGTGTATGCCGGTGGCCATTGTCGCTCATGCTGACACGATCGACCAACATTGACTTGCTGCCGGAATCCCGCAATTCGAAAGACGTCCTAATCAGCGCAACATCAAATTCACCAGCTGTCGTCCTCTCTACAAGCGGGTCCACCGGTACGTCCGAAGGCGTTGAGCTCTCTCACTATCCGCTGCAGAACCAGATGGAAGACTGCATTTCCAAATGGCGTTTTGATGATGAAGTCGTCCTGCAGCAAAGCTCGTACAGTTTCGATCTGTCTCTCTTCTAGATCTACCTACCGCTTCTTACCGGCGACACAAGCATCACAGTTTCCAAGGAGCAAAGGGGCGATGCCCTTGGCATTACCAAAATCATCGACGAGGAAGGAGTTTCCGTAACGTGCGGCGTCCCGTCCGAATACATCACCTGGGTTCAATTCGGTGGTCCCCAGCTCCTCGAGGCAACGAGATACAAGATGATGGTTTCGGGTAGCGAGCCAATTAGTACAGTGCTGATCCGGGAGCTACGGGCACTAGGAAAACGAGACTTAAGGACGATGAACCCCTATGGCTCAGCAGAGGCAACTATTTCATCTAACACGATCGAGGTCCATTACGGCATCGACTTGGAGGTCCTACAGGGTTCGGCGCCGTCAGGTCATACGGTTCCCAACCACCCCATATACATCCTGGACGAGAATCTCGACCCCGTCCCGGTTGGCGTCCCTGGTTGGATTGCCATTCGCCGGCTGCGTTAGCTCCGGATATGTGGATAACAATGAGCCGAACAAAGAGCGTTTTGTGCCCGATCCTTTTGCTCCACAAGACTGGAAAGCCAAGGGTTGGGATCAAATGCACCTGAGTGGAGATAGAGGCCGGCTTCGAGCCTCGGATGGCGCTCTGCTCTTCGAAGGCCGCATCAAGGGCGACACTCAGATCAAGCTGAGGGTACTTCGTATCGAGCTGCAAGACATCGAAGCTTCTATCGTGCTCACGGCTCAGGGAGTCCTTGCTAGCACTGTTGCCCCCGGCGAGTTTCTTTGCTGTTGGCTAAAGAACCGTTCTATTCCAGGTTATTTGAATCCTCACGTCGCGTGTTGAGGGTACTACTTAGGTGACGATGCAATAATGTAGAAGCTATAGCATTTTCCTAGAGCTGGGCAATCAATAGGCCATAGGTATTACAGAACTTCGGGGTACCTATGTGGCCACGCCGAGACTGTGTTATACTTTCAACTTGTGGAAGGGCACCGTTGGTGGTCAAAAACTTCTTAATCTACCTGGGATATAGGGCTAGATATAAGAAAACATTAATCACTTGTTTACTATTATAATTGTAGGGATGTTTTTAGGCGCTATGTGTTAAAGCTTCTTATAAGATGTTTGTAGCAATTTATGCTTTTATAAGAAGTTTTTTCTCCTTAATATACTTTAAAACTTAGTTAAAGCGTTAATATAGTTTTAAATCATTTATAATGTGTTAAATTTTGTTTAGTAGCTTTATAAATAAGTTTTTGTTACCCTGTTTTATTAAAAACTGTTTTTAAGTTACTGTTAAATATACTCTAGCAAACCTTCTTTATTATACTAGATAAAATTTAAAAAGTCAAAATATAATGCTACGCTCGTTGTTTAACTTAGCCTACGTGACAGGGTTTATATGTTGGATTTAGGGCTATTGCCACTAGGAAAATGGAGCTTTTTGCGTACCCCTAGTAGGGGGTGTTATACGTAACTAATTAGGATTATAGTAGAACTATTAAATATATACCTATTTTATATAAAGGATTAATGTAGATCGAATGCTATAAAATATATATGTTTAAAAGCGCCTGTTATAGCTATTGGCAAGCTTTATACCTAAGCGTAAAATTTAACAATTAAAAGTTTTATTATTTTTATATTTTATATATGCGATTATTTTAGCCTAGTTTTATAAGCTCGCTATAACGTATATATTAAAATTATTTAAAAATTTTTTTGTTTAGGAGCAAGATTTTATATCGGTTATACGTAGCTGCGATTTTTAGGACTATATAACCTGTAAAAGGGAGCAAGCTCTTTAGCTTATAAAGCTGAAATTGCTTGCTATTGCCGACTATTTTATAAACGCGGGCGTAAATCGTAATACGGCTATTTATAACGACCTTACGGCTACCGGAAAGAGCTTGTTCGTTATTGCTAGCGAGCTTTACGACCGAGTTTTACGGCAATATAATATATACCGTACGAAAGTGGCCGAGCTTACTGAGTAAATGTATATAAGCGTTTATTTTAACTATTGAAAAACTTATATAAAAGCTTTCGATACGATCGATTAGTAGTACGATAACTTATGGAAGCTTGGTAGCAGTAGCTAACTAGTGCTTAAGCTTAGATATAAGCACGATTATAAGGAGCTTATATATAAAGCGGAAGGCTTGCGTATTTGGAACTTAGTAAAGTAGGCAAACAAGTAGCTAAATAAAATTACGAGGGTTTACCGCGAAGGTAGCAAAATAGAGGCGATCGAGCTTATTACTAACCTAGAAAAAGCTTTACGAAATACTTATTTAAAGTGGACTACGGTTTTTAAGAGCTAATATAGCACTAAGATATAAAATAATACCTTATAGTATTAAAATATAGCTATTAGCTTACGCAAAAAAGCCTTTATGTTAAGCTTTATACGTACGGCTAGTAAGCTTGTACTTAATGCTTTTAATATACTTAAGGCAAAAGCTTAAAAAGATAATAAGCTTGTTAGCTATATAAAAAACAATTATTTATATAAGCTTGCTAAAAAAAGCGAAAGTTTATTGCGTGTTTTTATTAAGCGCGTATAGGCAAATACTAACTTTATATTAAAAATATACAATTTTTGCTATAGCGAATATTTAACGATAAAGTGTTAGTATGCGCTACTAAAGCTTTGTTTTAACTACTGGGAGCTTAACTTTATACGCAAAAAGATCGTACGTATACGGGTAGCTAAAAAAGAGGGTTTAGGCTATAGTATTAAAAGAATACGTAGCTAACTTAATAACTTTTAACTAAAAAGGTAGCTTTAAAGGGGTAGCCCGGTTAAAGGGTGGGCTTTTTACTAAATATTTAATAGGATATATACGAGCTTGCAAAAAGGGAAATGCCTTTAAGCGTATTACGTATACTTTAAGCGCTTATATATACTATAGCAACTTATTATAGGTAGAAAAATATTGTTGAAGGTTTTGTTAGTAAAAAAAGAGATGTTTTTAAGTAATTAATTACTACTTGCGAGCTTATTAATAAGTGCTATACGCGCGCACGCAACTTATTATAGGTAGAAAACTATTGTTGAAAGCTTTGCTAATAAAAGGGATAAGTTTTTCGAGCGCGCTATATGCTGCTTATAAGCTCAATTATTTATACGCTATAGACTCGAAGATAAGGAAAACTTTATAGTAGTTAGAATAAACGGAGTTTAAAAGATACTTATATAAAGCTTACTGGTGTAGGAAAAGCAACTAAAATAGCTATTTTTAAAAGGGTGTGTTGGATTTAGGGCTATTGCTACTAAAAAAATGGAGCTTTTTGCGTATTTTTAGTAAGGGGTGTTATATATAACTAATTAAGATTATGGTAGAACTATTAAATATATACTTATTTTATATAAAGGATTAATGTAGATCGAATGCTATAAGATATACATGTTTAAGAGCGCTTGTTATAGCTATTGGCAAGCTTTATACCCAAGCGCAAAATCTGACACTATACGCAGATGAGTGGATGACGTCAGCTGACAGCCTCTGGCTGATAGCGTTTATAGATAGTGTTAATACTTAGCTAGCGCAATGAATCAAGACGTTTCTATCTGACCATTGTTCCTTTATCACTACGGAGTTAGGTGTTAAAAGTCTAGGTCACTTAAGGATTCACCGTACTAAACGATATACAAGGGGCTTTTACAATCGTAGAACTAATAAATCAGGTGATATGAAAAGGACTTCTACAATTATAAAAGCTAATACATCGTGCCAGTGAATATTAAAAGGCTAGCTATAATCTTTTTTAAGGTAGACTACCTTTATTAATACGCCGTTATTGTTATTTTCGTTAGTTTTGTAGTACGGCAACTTAAAGGCGCGCCTTTACTCTATATATATTTCTTTTTTTTTATCGGGGGCTAGGTTATAATTTCATCGAGGTAGAGGACGTAAATGCCGCCTGTCCTAGAAAGACTGATTACATTGTGTCCATAGATCGCTGATATAAACTATTCCATGCGGGAGAATACGCTAAGAGGGATACTATTAGCTAAGAGTTGACTTTGAATCCGATGCTAGAGTTTAATAAGCATTAGCTAAGACATCGTTGGAACAGAATGGCTTCCAGGTGTGGAGACTTGCGTGCAGAGTCCTTGCTGCGCTCGTAGGGAGGTGGCTGGGGGGCTACCTAGTCTTTAGGATCATCCGCCGCGTTGAAATTACCACTATTATGTGGTGCTTCTACTATAGGGTGGTGGTTCTTCGTTGATAGGAGTCATGTTAGCAGAGAGGCGCCTTGGAGGAAGCGAGTGGGCTCGGCATGATCACGACACGGCGAAAGAACAGATGTAGCTCTATATAAGGGTTGGAGGGTGGCACGAGCAGCGAGAAAGGTGGCAGGAGTAGGTGAGCTAATTATACCAGCGCCACACGCATCCGCTCAGCCGGGTGAAGACTCCTATATTCGCCAGGCTCGAAGGGAAACTCATATACGAAGTGGGCGAAGGAATGCACTTCACTTCTCTATTAGTCCTCTATTGGTATAGTGTTTCGACCCACTTCCTCAACTAACTCAAGGGCATCAAATGGCCGGACAAACTCGATTTACATATCGTACCGGCTGTTGATTTGAACTCAAATGACACAATGGCTATCCCTGGGTGAACGATACAGTAGTATTAATATTGTTGTGTTGGGGTGTGCTCCTTGACAGTGTTTGCAATCAGGCTCTAATAGTGCGGACTCACGTATAGTTCCGAGTATTACCTGGCTGAGCTGTTCATCTCATATATTCGACTAACATGTGAGGTTGGATGGGCAGTCTAACTATCCACACTGTTTGTGACTCTCATCTGCGCCCCGCTCAATTAGCCGACCTACCTGTTCTAGTAGTGTAGTGATTCGGGCGCGGAGGCTGGTGATGACGAGGCTGACAACGCCACAGATATTGACGACTAATGACGGCCTGGACTCTTACCCAGGCAGGAGATTGTCGATAACACCAAACTCGGGCTGGCCAGGCATCTGCGTAATTAATCACCGGCGCTCTATAACCTATGCTTAGTTGAAGTCCAAAACCCACTGAAGTTATAATCTAAAGTAGCCATCATGTTGCTGTTCACCTTTGGTGAGCAAAGAATGCAGTCTCTCATTGCTTCGATGATGAATTCTATTGAAATATTGCCGTCTTCCAACTTAAGTCTTTTCACCAGCATTCGCTTTAATCTACCGATCTTACCAAGGTAGCCTATGGCGTTTTTCCATGCTTCGGGGCAACGGGTGCATTCTTGGAGGATCCACTCTTTTGTTCAAGTCTACTTCCATCTCTAGCTCCCGAATGTCATGTTCCCTGGACACATGATTCACTAATGTTGGTATACTTCGGCAGACAATATCGACATTGCTGTGCTTTCTACACAGCACGCAAGCGCTAGATCATGTCTAATTAGCAACAAATACGTGGTAAAAGTTGGATATGGCCCGAAGCAGATATTAGACACACTTAGCTAATGACGATGTTCGTTGTCCGCTCGTGAAGGAAAGCTTCATAAATAACTTACTAGTCTCCCCTTTCTGTATGGCATTTTATTATGAACCGCTGCCCCAGGTCGAAATGATACTCTCTCATGAGTTCCCCATCCTTCCCCTCAATGTTCACAGGTACCATTTTCGCAACATGCCAATAAGTGTCTGTGGTCTCTGGGTCCAACTGGACTTTGCAAGCCGGGCAGTGACCATCGCCCCCCGGGGCAAACGACGCCGATAGTGGCAGGTTAGGTGTATTCTGTAGTGCTAGACTATACCTACAGAATAGTTGTCCAGCCCCTACGTCGGAAGAATGGTGTCTTGTCTCGGGTAGACTTCTATGCTGCCCGTATGTCTCAAAACTCAGGCGTTGGCATTGTTGGCGTAGTGCGTCAAGGGAACCGTTGCGAGCGGCCAATGACGCTGCAATAAGCCTTTGTACGTCGCCGTGAGATAACGAACGACGGTTCAATAAAGCTTCTTGTACTGCCAAACGTTGTCAGTTACACGATATATATATATATATATATATACCTAACCGCTTGCCCAAAAGCAATTCTGTTCCACATGTGACATGACAGTGCTACCTAAGGTAACCCGAGTCATAAACCCATGAAATCCCTAGAAAGGTACCCATGATACTAGCTCCGGGGGGTACATACAAACATCAATGACTGTCCTCTGAACTATAAATATTTGCGATTAGCGCACGGGCCTATGAATAGACAAAGGTATAGGCGAGGCACAAGAGCACGGCTCATATATCGGGAGATAAAGAGATACAAGGATGGCTGGGAACGAAACAAATGGGCTATGGTCCGAGCAGACACTTCCTCGTCTCTATACAAAAGCCGGTGGCACTTAACCGTAGCTGAGGGAAGAGCTCTGGGAACAAGGGCTTGGGACCATCGAAGGGCTCACATACGGGTGATGACCTGCGCCTGGAGCTGATTCTCGGTTAAAACTATCAACACTATCAGGGCGCGAACAACTAGCAGCTGGATCCTTTAGGCCGACTTACGATCGCCTACGGCAAAACGTTTACCTAGACGTCCTGCACCATTGTTGTATTCTCTCCTGATTAGAGCTTCGGATCTCTCTAAGGAGCGGCCTAGGGCCTCCTCGTCATCCTCCTCGTTCTCTTTGCTGGGATGAGGCCGGGGGGCGTCCTCGTTACCGCGCTTCTGGTTGGGCCCATCTGCTAGAGCGGCTTGCTCCTTAAGCTTACGGATCTCGTCGTCCTGCACTGTCATCAGTAAGGCGGCAAGTCGAAGAAACAAGGTATCCTAACCTGTTTTGCATCTTTCTTTTGCTGTTTACGTCTCTCGCTCATGCGGTCCCATAGATTTATAGACGCCAAGAAGGTATTGATGAGAGTGGAACATAGTGATGCCACCACGAATGTGCTCTAGTGTTACCCGTCAATCGGTGGGCGTCCCCTTATCCTCACTGGACAGGAAAAAGGATACTCGCCTTCAGTTTCTTTTCCTCGATCATGCCGGCCAGACTCCAGGGGTTTGACATTTCGCAAGATAAACGCAACCGTTGTTGTCGTTGGAGGATGTAATATCAAAAGGAAAGACGGAAGAACACTTGTCTCGACTGATATCCGCGAGGCCGGGAAGCGGCGCCTGTTGTGGTAGCATTCTAAATGCGCGTAATATTCTGTTGGGCTTCCATTGACTTAATACCCATCCAAGATAAGGCACCAGCGTCCAGTGCCGGTGGCGCGTGCCACGCCGGAGAGGGGTCGGCAGCCGGCGTTATGAGAAGCTTATCAGCAAGTCCCTATGTCTGTGAAACCCGACTAAAGCCCGAGTGGTTCAATTTCCAGGCATGCTACCGATTATCGTCCGTCTAATTGCCCCTGCCTGCTCCTTTTACCGTGGTGCTACAGTACGTGATCACTCTGTGCTGACCCGGGGTGGACGACATCACGTTCTCCCAGCTGCGATTGGTTGGACAGGTGTTATATTCCCGATGGCGACTTCACTTGGCTTTCGCGTTCCATCTAAGTGTTTTATGCGTCGGGCTTTGGTGAAATTGCGCTTTATCCCGTAACCTTGCGCTCGCGGCCAATGTCATCGAGATACTTGATAATGTTGTGAATTGGCATTTCCCCGCAACCATTTGACACTTGAATCCACATACAAGCATAGTATCAGGGGGGACGCGTGGAAAACGTGCTTGCAAGTTACCGTATAATTCCGAGAGAGTGAATTATTGCCCTGTTCCCTACGTGCATAGGAAGGAAACTTTGGGGTTGTACAGCAGGATCACGTCCAAGTGCGTCGACACCGAGGTTGGCTGGCTGGCTGGCCAAGTACTCCGTTCCCCGCATTCTACTGTATTGAACGACGATGCGGTGGACTGTCTTCTACACTACACTATGTTCGCAGCTTTGCCAAGGGTAAATATGAGGGGATATTTGAACAAGGGTCAGTGCCTACCTACACAAACTATGTATACATAGGTAGAGAGTGTGATGACCAGAGGGACTTCATTTTCCTTGTTTGCAGTACAATGCAAGTGTATAGTGTATATTTTACTTTCACCGGATCTGATCCAGTGCACTTACTATGTAGTCTGGTTTGTGCTATACTAGGCAAAGAGGGGACTCCTAACGACCGGAATAGCGTGCTTCCCGAGACTTAATTGCCCATTTCCAAATCCTAGTTTCTCAATTCAGTTTGGCGGCAATGACTGGTGCTAGGCTGGTACTGTACGTATGTATAGGTAGTGTAGATGCACGTCAACCCCTGAGAAGGATCCTTGACCTGGCTACGAGATGGGGACTTTATTAGCGCCGGGAACGGGGCGGATTCTTCATATCGATCACCCATCAGCCTTGCCGTATTCGGTAACAAATGGAAGATGGCTAATCGATATCGAGATTTGATTGGTTAAATCGTCGGCATCTCATCTCATGGTTCATCCCACATCCACGGTTGGAGAACTGCACGCGACGTGCTGATACTAAGTTGGAAAGGAAGAAAAGATAGGGAGAAGAAGGAAATCTAACACGACGATGGGATGGATGCGTGAGAAACGGAAAGGAAAACAACAGCGACCGGGAAAAAAAAAGATAGTAAAGGAATAAGTGAAAGAAAGAAGGGGGGGGGGGGGGGGTAAGGAATAGAAAATAGTGCGTGATCGCCTATGTCACTAGCTAACCTAGAGCGCATCAATTTATCTTTCCAAGTTGACTCAAGTCGTTGGTTACCTGCTCCGCTTCGTCCTTTTTCGTTAATTCTCTTCTATCTTGTCTTCGACCACTTGTATTTGTATTTCGGGATAGGCTCCCTTATAGCTCGGCCATATTCATTTCTTCCCTGGTAGTAAAGGCTGCATCTTCCAGTCTGCTTTACGGTCGTTCACGATCTATTAGTTACTTTTATTTTGGCGTGGAGCGTGTCTCTCGATGTTCTGTACCAAGATCCTAGTTTTCGCCAAACGCCTTCCGGGTAAGCCCGGGCTTATTGTCGTTGATACCCTTGGAACACAGGGCTACTAGATACACTTGATCGTGTTACCTTGGCTAACTTGGCGGGCGTGAGGTGTTGCGCTCGAATAGCCTTGGGGAATCGATTGACAGTTAAGTTTGGATGACTGCGAGATTGTCTGCCGGTGGTTTTCCTAGACCTCTTTGCTGAGGATGCCGACCAACCAGCCCCGGCGCCATTCTTTATCGAGTGGTGATGAATCTTTCTACCCGCACCCAGCCAAAGCCGACGGCCTTCCAAGACGGGACAATCGGACACGTGCTCGCCTACCTCGCTCGAAATCCACGTCAAACGTGTTTGACGCCTTTAGCCGCCCGCCGGGAACTACAGATCATGATATGCGTAATATTGCACTCGAACAGGCAGATATAGCCACCCTACGCGATCTGGCCAATTTCTTGAGGACCACAGGGCCACCACCTGATCGGCCTGTCACCCACGACGAGTGCCTCAGACTTTCGGGCTCTGGCGAGCCTAGGAGGTGGTCGCTGCAGTCGCTTCGGCGAAACAAGCGCATGAAACTGCAGAGACACTCCTTGCAGTCGCATCTCCCCGAGAACGTTATTCCGGGCACTACAGCAGGCGGCCACCGCTACATTGCGATATCGACGCCTGTCCCAAAGAATTCCAATGCTAGTGGCCCGTGGTTTCGGTCCCAATATCCCATTTTTCTACCGCGGTCACAGTCGTCGTCGCCGCTTCGCCCTCCCTCCAGCCCTAAGGTATGGCCAGAAAGGAGTTCTTCGAAAGCAACGTCAGTCTCGAGTCCAGAGAAGGGAACCACGCCCAGGGATCTGAAACACTCGCATCACTCGGCCGCTCGATCTATCGATAAGGATCCTTCACCTCGAGCTCCCCGTCCAGAAGGAGCCCGATCTAGAGCCTTGTCGAATAGGATCAGTACGGACCACCTGCTGAGGGCTATGCTAAACCCCGTGGAAGAAGGATTTGAGCGCGACCTTGGAGCATCTTTGAAGAAGTCAGGCTCCCGAAGAGTGCTTGGTATGGAACAGGCACAGATGCAGGCCCAACCGTTGATGGCGGTGCATGAGGAAGAGACTGATAGATCGGAAGTCCACCAACAAGCTACACCACCCCATATATCCTCACCAACAAAACCACCGCATGATGAAATGCGGAAACACTCTCCATCGGTTTCTCCCCAGAGCAGGGGTTCGCCTCGCTCACCTGGCAAATCCTCCAGGCGACTAGCGAACATACTTGTCCAGGGTAGTCTGGCCGTGCCGAAGGAGAATTTACCTCCGGAGTCGCCTGGGTTCCCGAACATGCTAGCGACCATGTCTTTCCCTTCTCCTCCTAAAGGATCGCGGCCATCGTCTCTATCCAGTACTGCCCCATCGGTAGCAGATAGTCAGGTGTCTCTGGGTTCTTGCCCAGTTGTTCAGCCGCGAACTTCGAGCAGACGCGCCTGTGCGTCGACGTCAGCTTCGGCTGCCTCACTTGACGAAATTGTCATGCAGAAACGGCTGAGTTCTAAACCTGTGAAATCGGATCAACCAACACACGTTTGGACAGCACCCAATTCAGCTACTACTGCCGTTGAAGCACCTTCGGGCTCTCGCCCGCTAACCACACCTACCGAACAATTAAACTCATTAGAATATATAGTCCCTAATGAGGCAGACCATGGTTAGCACTTTTGATTCCATGATTACCATAGCAAATAATTTTGTAGAGCCTTGGGAAAATCGCTGATTTAAATCTAAACAGAATTGACGGGTCACGCTGGCTCAACTAGACCATATTGCGAAGAATCAGGAGTTGGATCTTGCGGTGGTGGCGACGAAAGCCAGCGAGAGTCGCTTGCTAGTCAGCTCACAGCCACAACTAACTATTCTCGACATTCTACCCTTACATACAGCTCCTCTCTTTCGTCCACGAGCGAGATGAGCACTCAAAGCAAGGCAACTATCGCTTCTCCGCAGCCACACTCTGACACGAGACAAATTTCAGGACATATTCATCCATCAGTATCTGAAAGATGCGCGAACGTGGAGGATGTAGCATTCAAGACTACGGCCATTGGTAAAGATGATGTAGGCCTGATTGAGACGGTTAATCCAGACTTCGGTAGAAATTATGATGGAGCTACACACCCTACCTTACGGCTCTCCACCACATCAGATCCAAATACCGAGACCAATCCACAACCGAAAAGTATTATTGAACGACGCTTGGAACGAAAGGCCAAAGTCCGCGAGTATAAAATGCGCGACCTTGATGCGTCCCGAGTTGACGTAGTGGATTCACCAGTCTTAGGATACTTTGCCCCTAATTTACCTGGAGGATCCAACTCGGCAGCCGAAGGACCCTCGGCTTCGACTAATAGCGTACGGAGGCCATCAATGCTGAGCATCGCAACTACTACAAGCGAGACGTCCAATGGGCCTTTATCAAACACTGATACCCGAGCGTCCGCTCAGTTGCATCATCCCGTTTCCTTGAAAGAGGACCGAAGCCGAGTGGAGGCCGCTGTAGAAGTATGTCCCACGCCGAGTGTCCAATTGAAGATATCAGGGATTGTTGCCACTGGTATAGAGCCGGTGTACCCCACGACACCGCACTGGCACACTAGCGGAATTACCATGTCTCCAATCATGGTGGTCGCTGATGTCGAATCACGGCCAGGTTCGCCTATACTGCGGTTTTCGGCTCTGGCACGACCAGATTCATCCAGCCCAAGGACAGTGGCAAGACTGAAACCGATAATGATTAGCGCACACTCGCGGCAGAAATCTCATACTGTGACGATAAGCCGAAACCCTGCCACGGGTGCGATTGAACGAAGCGCCTCAGGCCCGATCGATCCCAATTTCAATCGGCGCAGTCTCATGACCATGCCTACGCCACCTCTGTCCCCGGAGGCTACACAATTGCTTAAGAAACGCCATTCATTGCCACCGGTGCAGTTGGGTCTTCCGGTAACGCCCCGGGACCGAACGTCGCTCTCGCGGAGCCAGGAGTGGCACTCTTCGTATGCCGAAGAGCGAGAGCCGGAAAGCAGGTTACGAAGCGCGGCATCCTTGAAAGAACGAGTCATGCGAGAGAAACTACAGAAAGAGAAGGAGATTACTGACATAGTTGCTAAGACGGTCGGGCTTCCGCAGAAACGGACTGTGTACGAAGACGAACGGGACTCGCTACCTCTAGAACAGAATAACGCAGAAACCCTCGAGAAACGTCTCAAACGGCTTGAGAGGACTAATGATGCGTGGCTTTGCGCTATGAAGCCGTTACTGGAAACAATGGCGAGAACCCTGGATGACATGCGGGTGGATGATAGATGTCGTAGCCGTGAGTGACCCGCCGGGGCGACCCCCCATCTCTTCTTTCAGTCTGTGAGGTTGCATGCTGATGCCACGATTCTTCGCGGGGGCTCTAGTGAGAATGAGCGACTTCGTTGTCGACATGGAAGCAGAGGCAAACCGAGTTACGCATAGTAGGCGCGGGGAGAAAGAGAAGACGCACGTGATGTCACAAGGCCCCGGCGGCGTTCCATCGGGAGGGATGAAGACAAGGAATGCCGCTGGGACTACCAGTATGACGTCCTTAAGCCCTATTATACAAGAGCTTGATGATTCGCCTGTGTCGGACAAGCAAGAGGCGCCGATACTGTCGAGAACGGGCGAAGACCGGCCCTGGCAGAACGAAGCGCCGTTAACAATGCCGGATGATATAGTAGGTCCCTCATGTACTCTGCAGATGCCGGAACAAGCCACGCCCATCCACGACAATACCAGAAAAGCCAACGTTGGGGCCACCGGCGCAGGATCCGTTGGCGAAGCGGAGGAGTCCAGCGACTGGCCAGACCTCAGCCCCCTTATTCGGGAGTTGGGTGTCATGCCTCGCAATTCGCAGGAAGAGCCGGAGGCGCGGGAGGTCAGGGGGACTGGTGGGAGTAATACGAATACGCTTAACCCGCTCATGCGCGACTTGATGAATGCCTCACGCTTGTGCGCTGAGGAAGTCGGAGATGCGCGCTGAAGGGGTGTATATGTGTATGTGTATGCATATGAAGTGTCAAATCAGCTGGTTGCTGGCATCATAGATGATGCGTGACAGCCCGTATGACTTGAGGACATCCATTGAATCCGAGCGTTAGTGGCTGGTTCGTGGCCGAGACGAGCCGAGAGATATTTCCATAGAGCCATCCTCCCTTCCGAATACTATTCTACGTAATGTAATGACACTATGTTGTGACGCCGGGCTCGAAAGTATGTGGTGCGGTACTCCATGTGAATGTGAGAGAGCAGCCAGTCCAGGTCAGCTCTTCGTTGACGTCTCTCTTATCGGTGGTAGGTCTAGTGCATTTGCTGCTTCCAGCGCGGGGGGGGGGGGGGGCAGCAGCCGCATTTGGAAGCGGACTGTATGTACTATGTACAGGGGAAAGATATGAGCTACGATGTTGTGGAATCCATGATACTATTTACCTACATATATTAATGATGCGGGCATGGACGTTAAATGGCACCTCGCACGGGCAAACCTGGAATGGATGTTAGTACCTACTTATGTACATATATATATATACACCAGGCATTGTTGTTTAACTATGTAGGTAGTCGGATGGATACTTACATGTATATGGACAGGTGCAGGTGTTACCTACATACTTAGGTAAGTAGTTATCAAAGCTATAAAATCACAATGTCGAGGTAGATACTCTAACGAAGCCACCTCACTAAGGCCCGCCGGCAGCTGTCTAGGTACAGTATTGGTACCGTACGCATGTGGGTCTTGGCGAGCTGCGAGCTGCAACTTGGCTACCTGTCCCTTCCACATGCCCAGCCTGATACAAGGTACCGACAGACGACATATTGAATAATTGTGACCACCTCCATTTCCCAAATAAGACAGCTCGACACCTCGAACAACGTCCCTTCGCGCAACCTCGTTATCCCAACGGCAAGCCAGCGCCGCTGCGATTTTAGGGTAGACCAACGGAAAAACAATACTGCCTCGTCGCTTATTAGCTAGTGTCTGGCCATTCCACGCAGCACCCCCGAGAAACGCCGGCACCGACACCGACACCGACTCCCGCTGACTTCGATTCGTCTTGGCCACCATGGACTACGAAGCGCTGAAGGAGCAATGGAGCGAGGTAGAGGACCGCGATGGCGTTCGCCTCAGCTGGAATGTCTTTCCCAGCTCCCGTGTTGTTAGTCCTCGGTGCCTCCGCCCTCCGCGCACGTCAGACTGCCTACTCACCATCGTGCTCGTAGGAAGCGTCTCGTCTCGTCGTGCCCATTGGCGCTCTCTACACACCCCTGAAGGAAAAGCCCGACACTCCTATACTACAATTCGAGCCCGTCACCTGCAAACAACCATGCCGCTCTGTCCTCAACCCCTTCTGGTGAGAAACCATATCCTACCCCTCTCTTATGCCCTCATGCCTCCCCTCTTCATGTTACGTTGAGCCTGAGCAGCTGATTTCGGCTTCCCTTGCACTAGCCAGGTCGATGTACGGGCTCGACTATGGATCTGTCCCTTCTGTCTCTCGCGGAACCCTCTACCACCTCATTACAAGGACATTAACACCAATGCCATCCCGCCCGAGCTGCACCCCTCCAACACCACTATTGAGTATAGGTTATCACGACCAGCCCCAAGCCCACCAATTTTCCTATATGTTGTCGACACTTGCCAGGAAGATGACAGTCTAGCCGCACTGAAGGAGTCCCTGATCATGAGCTTGAGCTTGCTCCCCGAGAATGCCCTGGTCGGACTCATCACATTTGGTACAATGGTGAGACTTCTCTTCCCTACTGACTTGGCCACCTCTAGCCAGCTGCCTCCTAACTGAGCCCGTAGGTCCAAGTCCATGAGATTGGATACACTGAATGCGCCAAGTCGTACGTCTTCCGTGGGAGCAAGGAGTACGCGGCCAAGCAGGTCCAGGAGATGCTCGGGCTTCTTGCCCCTAGTCTTCGGCCTGGTATGCCACAACAGCAACCTGGCCGACCTATGATGCCCATGGGTCCTGCGACCAGATTCCTCTTGCCTGTCCAGCAATGTGAGTTCCAGCTCACCAAAGTCCTGGAGCAACTGCAGAAGGACCCGTGGCCCGTGGCGAATGATAGGAGAAGCCTTCGGTGTTCAGGCGTTGCGCTTAGCGTTGCGGTTGGGCTCCTTGAGTCTTCTTTCCAAAATGCTGGCGGCCGAATTATGATGTTCGCAGGTGGCCCCGCTACGGAGGGCCCAGGGATGGTAGTTGGACCCGAACTTCGAGAACCCATCCGGTCGCACCACGATATTGATCGTGACAACATCAAGTATTACAAAAAAGCCCTCAAGGTAAGACTCCTATGACATCTACGGCCGTCAGTACTTCCTCTAATCTAGCTTAGTTCTACGATAACCTCGCAAAGCGAACGGCACACAATGGTCATGTTATAGACATCTTTGCTGGCTGCTTGGACCAGGTCGGCCTACTGGAGATGAAGGGTTTGTGCAATTCTACCGGCGGTAATATGATCCTAACAGATAGCTTTACCTCGTCCATGTTCAAACAATCCTTCATACGGGTTTTTGAGAAAGATGCGGATGATAACCTGTTAATGGGCTTTAATGCCGTCCTCGAGGTCCTGACTACTAAGGAACTCAAGGTTACGGGTTTGATAGGCCATGCTGTATCGCTTAATAAGAAGTCAACCTCGGTAGGAGAGACGGAATGTGGTATTGGTAACACGTGCTCATGGAAAATGTGCGGCATTGACCCCAATGCTAGTTACGGCATCTACTTCGAGATTGCCAGTCAAAGCGGACCGACCCAACACCAGCAGGGGCAACAGAAAGGCATGATGCAGTTTCTTACATATTACCAGCATTCGTCAGGGCAATTCCATTTGCGCGTCACAACAATCGCAAGGAATCTAAGTGGACCCGCTGGCGACCCAGCCATCGCCCAGTCCTTTGATCAGGAAGCAGCTGCTGTTCTGATGTCGAGGATAGCCGTTTTCAAGGCCGAGGTTGACGACGGACCTGACGTGCTGCGTTGGGTGGACCGGATGCTTATTAGACTATGCTCACGTTTCGCCGACTATAGAAAGGACGACCCGTCGTCGTTCCGGCTTGAGAAAAACTTCACCCTATATCCTCAGTTTATGTTCCACCTACGACGGAGTCAGTTCCTCCAAGTCTTCAATAATTCACCAGACGAAACGGCGTTCTATCGCCACGTATTAAATCATGAGGATGTCAGCAACTCTTTGATTATGATCCAGCCCACACTGGACTCATATACCTTTGACCAGGATGGAGGCCAACCTGTTCTGCTCGACTCGACGTCGATCCAGCCGACACACATCTTGCTGCTCGATACCTTCTTTCATATTTTGATCTTCCATGGCGAGACTATCGCGGAATGGAAGAAGGCGGGGTATCAGGACCAGGAAGGTTACGAGAACTTTGCGGCGCTACTCGAGCAGCCAAAGGAAGACGCAAGGGTGAGAATATCCAGCTTTGAACTATGGTTCCCTTAAACTAAGACGAGATAGGATCTGATTGGCGACCGATTCCCACTTCCTCGCTTTATTGTCTGTGACGCCGGTGGTTCGCAAGCTCGATTCCTGCTCTCTAAATTGAATCCCTCCACCACCCATACGACAGGGGCATACGGTGGTGTCGGTGCACAGACTGCGCAGACTATATTTACGGATGATGTATCCCTGCAGACCTTCATGGATCATTTGATGAAGTGAGTAGTCCAACGCCAAACCATTGTGATGAGCAACGACTAACGATGGTAGGCTTGCTGTGAGCGGTACTAGTTAAATACACAACTCGAATAGTGTAACACCATATAGTACCTGTGGAATGTGGGACGAGTTCTACGACAGGAGCACTGATGGATGATAAACTGTGGAATGCGTCCACTACCAGATACGAATGCTCAGGTGCTTGAACCCTTACTAGCCTGGCGCTTTGGAGTTCAATGCGGTAAGATCGAGTTCCGTAAACTGGACCTCTCCATAACACCTGGCTTTTCGTAAGGATGCTTTAGCCGTTATCTAGCGAAGACCGTGGCAGTAGATAGAAATACTCAGTATCTTGACTGCTCAGAGGCACACACGGATGTTTCCATTCTTGCTATTATTTTATATGTATGGCTTGGCTGCTCTGTGTTGAGCCGTAGTAGGGATCCAGTGTCGTGTGCAGGGGGAACGATGAGTGCATCGCCCATTTATACATAGCATATTATTACCCTGCCTAGGCGTGAGGCTGATCTAGCCCATCTGTCAGATCTCGGACCGGTATCGAGGCCAAGGTATGTGGGGTATGAATTACCCAGTACAATATGTAGGTAGCTTTCTCACCTTCGGATAAAGTTAGGTATCGCTGACGTTCTTCTAAGTAGGCGCGCCGGGCGTGGCCGTGGGTTGTTTTCTTCGGCTTGCCTTCAAGCTGACCAACTTCAGGTGGGGCAGCGCGGGGCACGTCTTGCGCACAGCTGAGGCGGGCCGTCAAAGGGTGGCACGCACCGCCAGTCGCTTGGATTTTCCCGATTTTCCAACCCTAGCTTGGCCTGAAACCCACAAACCATTTTCACTACTTCCTGGCCAAACTTTTCGGCTCGAGGCACCAAAACACACCACTCCACGACTACACGACGTCCACCACCAACAACCGCCGCTCCCGACACTCGACCAACATGCGTATGTCTACTCGCGCAACCCGCCGTGCCGCTTCGCTCCCGCTGACCCTGTTCCATTGCAGCTCCCAAGATCGATCCCAATGAGATCAAGGTGATGTATGTCGACGCCGAACCCCGGACGCGCCCTTCTACTTTCCACGTGCATCCGACGGACTGCCGCGATGCACCTTGCATGACACAGTTGATTGACTGACTGGTGTAATGCAGTCACCTTCGAGCTACCGGAGGTGAGGTCGGTGCTTCGTCTGCACTGGCTCCCAAGATTGGTCCTCTCGGTCTGTCGCCCAAGAAAGTTGGTGAGGATATCGCCAAGGCCACTGGTGACTGGGTAAGCGACGGCCCTCAGGCGACAAGAAAGCATCGCCCTGTTCCTTTTCCCGCCAGGAGCTAACCGGGCGGAATGCGTAGAAAGGACTGCGAGTTACCGTCAAACTCACCATCCAGAACCGTCAAGCCGCCGTGTCCGTCGTACCCACAGCCTCCTCCTTGATCATCAAGGCCCTGAAGGAGCCCCCCCGTGACCGAAAGAAGGAGAAGAACATCAAGCACTCCAAGAGCGTCCCCCTCGAAGACATCATCGAGATCGCTCGAACAATGCGGTTCAAGTCCTTCTCCAAGGACCTTGCCGGTACCGTCAAAGAGATTCTGGGCACAGCGTACAGTGTGGGCTGCCAGGTTGAGGGAAGAAGTCCGCAGGCCATTACAGAGGATATTGATAGTGGTGCGATTGAGAGTAAGTTTATGCGCCTTCCTTACCTAGAATACCACGTGAACTGGAGAACTAATACGTGATTCGCAGTTCCCGACGAGTAAAAGAAAAAGAAAAACGCTATAGGCTGGCTTGTGGGGACTGAAGATGTTTATTTGTGCTGCATCTTTTACAGGAGTTCAGGAATGGCTTCGCACTAGGCTTTGCCGGAGCCCTCTCAATTGAGAAACGAGAACAAACACCTTGAAAGTATCTGGCTCAGCTGGCGATGACGTGACTTACCATGATGCTCTCCTTTTTTTCTCTTTGTTGCTACAACCCTTGCCTACACTCCGAAATATGCCTCGCTCACCATGGTATTATTTCTATTTTATGTCAAGGAAGAATGAGCCACGACCCACTACTCACCGCGACCTCCAGCTATAAAGCTCGATGGGGGCCGAGGTCCATCTATTTGTGGTCTACATATGGGGTTCCCGTATGAACAATGGCGTTGTCCGGTGAAGGGTTGATTGTTGGTTTTGGTTGGGTGCAGAAGCATGGGTTCTCTCTGGACAAAAGCGCTACTCTTCCTTTTCCTCACTCTCTTTTCTAGGTTGGACCGCAAGAGTTAGATTTCCACGCCGCTAGTTGTGACCATCGTAGACTTGATCAAAAGGGCAAAGTTGCGACTTGTGCCGCCGTCATCCTAGCGCAATTGGCTTGCTTGGTAATGGACTCTACAACTGACGAAATCCTGTCTTGGTTACAGATAAGGTGAACGAACAGGCACATACCGAGCTATGTCACTCGCGAAAGTGAAAATTCCTATTGGTCTTGCTCTGACGGATCCAATGCACAGGCAAATAGTTGAAATAGACCAATCATACTACATAATCCAGGCGCTGTATTTCTGTTGGTTGGGTAAAGCTAATGAGCATTCTCTCTCTTTACTCATAGCAGGCTCAATTAGTTCAGCAATCTTTACTTTAGTATTTAGGGTCCATGGTTGGATTCCTTGAGGGCAGGGCGGCTTTTTGTCTTTTTCGCCTCCGTTTATGTGAAGTGACCATCTTTCCCCCTATAAGCACAGTGAAGGGTGACATGCGAGAGATGCAGAATACGCAGTTCTGCCATGTATATGATTGCAGTTTGCGCATCGGCTATGGCAACACCACGTCTTACAAGCATGTAAGAAAACTGTAAGCACACGTAGATGTGACGTAGGGAAGCAGGATGAATGAACGGTGACCTCTAGCGAGACCAACCCAAGTGTGTGTACATAGAGGTATATATTCGCAGACCTGACCCCGGAGCACCTTGCCTTCCACGAACAACAGCATTGCAAGCGCGCTACAGTTCCGGGCAAAATCATACCCACGAGGAGTAGCCAAAACCTATGCACCGTTGCCCCATTTAGGGGGGAAGTTTGCATTACAGTGCATCAACCTCTTGGTGTGATGGTGTGTTTACACGAGCAGGCTTGCTAAAAGCCTGCAGTAGTCAGCCTTACATTTGCAAGGTGAGGCAAAAGTACCTAACAGAGATAACGGAGGTCAAAGAACAAGGTTGAAGATAAAGCCCAAAAGGCAAACAGGGGTTGGAATTCCTCAGTGTTGGGAGTTACTGTGTTGGATACTCCTACTTAGGCCTATAGATTGCTGTTCTTGAATTCCTGCTTCCTGGAAGATAAAGAGGATACTCAAGGAGGGAGGAATACCGGCAAACCGGCATTGGTTGTATATGATGTAGACGCAACTCACACTGCCTATAACTCATGCCCGCTTTGGCTCGTACATGCACGAGGCGTGTAGCCTTAGGTTAGGTGGTGACAGCCTCTCTCACACCGTTTCTCTTGCAATCGAATCATGTTTCCAGTTGATGACTGGCTGGCACACAACGCACGCATATACCATGTGCGTATGTAAGCATCTATTTACATGGTAGGTACCTAGGTAGGTAGGTATATATGTATGCACATGAGTAAGTACCAGTTAATAGGTACTTATGTATGATTCTACACTACACCGACTGTATGTGCACACATATTGGCTCCGCAGCGTTGATTTATCTGCCTTTTAATCTAAATAAAGGCCGTAAAAATATCAGCTGCATGACAAGCTGCACACCCAGAACCTGGTATTACTTTAAGGCAAAAGGAAACATGGAAATCTTCCAAGGTCCACGGGTATACCTACCCACCTATTTATTAACGCCTAATGAATAAGGTATATGCATTGCCTGCGTTTATATTACCTGGGTACCTACCTTACCCAGTGCCTTAGTAGTAGATACACTCCATTTTCATTTATATGTCTACTACTAAGCCAGAACCTTGACAACACTTTAAGTACCTAGCATGCCTGCTTTCTACCTGTAACCGTTGCGCTGGTTCCTCATGTACGTGTATATCTAGGCAGCTACAACATACTGTAGTTTGGGTACCCGTACGTGTACTGTAAATACCTGCGCAGGTACATACTATACCCTCGTAGGGATCGTCCATCTACATATAATTACAGTACACTATCAAAACTGACGCCAAAACCCCACTCACATGTGCAGTAGGTACCTACCTTGTATGTAGGTAGGTACACATTCTCAGGTAGCCTACTTGACTTAGGTACAGCACCACCCGCCGTCTACCCGCCTCAGGTGCTGTAACTGCAGATGCACAGCCATCATGTAGTACCTGCTGTACACTATTGCACGCGGAGATACAGTACTGTACAGCCTGAGGTACAGTCACTGCAGCATTTGCAGCCAAGTCAATTCTCGTGTCAACCGCACCGTCAAACTCAAATCGGCTTGTATTCTTCAATCTCTAATCGACCTCTACCGTCGGGAGCACCGTTTACCCACTCATTCCTTGGTCGATAATCTAGTCTCTCCGTGAACGCCGGGCCGTTGCTACCACCTCGGCCTCGACCCATCGCCCATTGCGCATCGCCATCGAGGTTGCGTACGACTGAAGGTTGACCGCGACCAGTCAGCCTGACGAGCCCCCGGAGGAGCTTGCGGCTCTCGCTGCGACGGCTTGCGCCCGGTGTCCCGGCTCAAGCAGGCCAACATTGATCCCGACGCCGACGCCGACGTTGACGTCGAGTGTTGGGAACGTCTCGCCTCGCCTCGCCTCGCCTCGTCCTCGTCGTCGAATGCCGCTGGTTCTCGAAGCCTCGCCGCCGCCGCCGCCGCCGCCGCCGCCGCGGGCTGGAACCCGCGCCCTTCAGATGTACCTCGCTCAGCTGCCGTAAGCCGTGCCCTGACCAGCAGGCTATCATGAAACCGCGCACCGAGAGACTTCTCTCCCTCACGCTCTCTTCCGAGCCCTTGATGTTTTCGTTATAGCGAGCGAGCCAGATGTCGCCCCTAATACAGAGGCACCAGGTGGTGCACCACCACCAACAACCGCATATAGACTCTCCACCGCTACAGCCGCCTCCGCCCCCCTTCGTGCCGGATCAACCGCATCGGCACCACCAACTACAACAACAGCACGGGCAGCAACAGCAACCTCCACAGCAACAGCAAATACAGCACCGACAGCACCAGCACCAGCACCAGCATCAACACCAACGCCAACGCCAACATCAGCATCAATACCAGCACCAGCACCAGCACCAGCACCAGCAACAGCCTCCTTACCGTCATCTCCCTTTTAACGCTCGCTTATCGTTTTCGACTTCCTCTCCCGATTCTGTTTTCGTCCCCCGTTCCGCCATCCCTCTCCGTTTATCGCGACCTGCAGCACCGCCGTCCCTCAACACACCACCCAACGCCCATCTGACGCCACCTCATCTCGCCGAGCATGTAGAGCACCGGCTGAGACGCAAAACGCCCAACGGCACCATAGACGCCGGCTACGATGGGAATCCTACTCATCTTGCCTCTGGGCCTCCGCCCTTCAAGCACATGATTCTGCCGACCTCGTCGAAGCCCGTCTCCTTTGGTGCCTCTTTACACAACGATTCACGCTCTCCATTACACCCTGTGCCCTCTTCCACCGACCGTTGGACATATTCGCTCGCGCCACCATTTCATCTGCCTGAGGCCCCTAGTCTACTTCCCTTAGGTCCTAATATGATGATAACTGGAAACCAACGGCCTGTCAATCCCCACGACATTGCTACCGCCCTGGCCCTTGATTGTGCACCGAGTGGACCAGTCGCGGCTCATCAGCCATATAATAATGCATCTCGCATACCAACCGCCCTGCAGCCTGTGTATCAGCAGTCGCCAGGACCCGTCTTATTTCACAACGGCGGTGTGGTTCCGCCCGCACTGTGGCCCGAAGCCAACCTGGCCAGCTATGCGCATGGTCTCAATCCTAGGGCTTCGGTCTACCATAGCCTGTACAATCCTCAGGTCTTCTATCACCATGGGTCGGATGGATTCATGGCACCTTTTCCCGCCATGAATCCTCGGCAAGGTTATGAGCCGCATCCGGGCCCCATTCAAGTACCATCCCAGAAGCTTGAATCGCTTACCCTGGACTCTCCGGGTTACAAGAACAACGAGTCTCATGTACCTGGGACCTCCTCGCCTGGGGGATTCAGGGAAAAGGTCTTGGTGCATGCACATCGCTCGTACCTTGAACTCCTAGCTCATCTGCATCAAAGCAAGAAGTCTCCGTACCGTTCCACTGGCCCCCGGAGTGCTTCCAAAATGATCATCTTTCCCAAACTCCCGAAATCTTCTGCTTATGCAGGTAGTGTTTTTGCCTCGCAGCACAGTCAAATTAACTTGGACTATCCTAGTATTAGAGGTGCAGGCCTGTCCGCAACCACTCCAAGCGAACTGCATGTGACCTCACAAGTGCAGTCCTTGAATAGCCATCATGTGCGGGGAGTTACAGCCCAGACACCAGCATCTTATCCTATATTTGGGGCCAATGGCTTACGGGCTCCTGACTCTAGCCGTTTGGCGCGGGAACGGATCCCCGTTACACCTCTCACGAGCGCCAAGGCTGCTATTGAAATGCTGACCAACTTGTGCGAGCAGAGTGACTGGAAATGGATTGATGGCATGCTTCTCGGCGGCTGTCTTCACTACGGCCTCGAGCGGTATGAAGAGGCTCTAGAATGGTTTCGAAGAATTATATCTCTGAACAGCGAGTGCGTCTTCCAGTTCTTTTATGGTCTATTGTTTTATTAATTTTGTTTTCTGTAGCCACGTTGAGGCCATGTCAAACATGGCTGCCTCGCTCTATTGCCTTAATCGGTGTGATGAGGCAGAGACCAATTGGATGCAAGCTGTTCACAGACAACCAGCTTATTTGGAGGCTGTAGAGCATCTGGTACATCTGCTCTGCGCCAGCCACCGGAGCAGAGAGGCCGTTGATATCATCAGCTTTGTTCAGCGGACACTGAGACTCTCAGATAACTCATCAAGCAGTAACACGGGGACCGATGCACACACGGGACCCAATCATACACCTTGGGATTCCGGAGCATCACGACCGATGCCTCAACCAGACAAGGATCGAACGGGGGATGTTGTAGCCCCAGGTTTTGGCTTGAGCGGCTACTCTGTTCCTGCTAGCGAAAACGGCCGGATGATCGCATTAATTCATGCGAAGGGAAACATGCTCTATGCTTTGAAGGACATTGATCAGGCTTCTGACGCCTTCGAGGAAGCCGTCTTGATCAGTACGGGAAAATCGCTGCGGTGCATTCGTTCACTTATAAGTAGAATTCAGTCTGTTTTATCCACACCCCAAGCGCCCAACGGACTACACACACCGTCTTCAGGACCGCTTTTGTTACCACCGGCGGAAGCAAGGCACACCGCACAATTGGTATTTGCTGCCAATGGTGAACTCCCCGGTCTACGATTCGTGCCCGACGGCGTGCCCAAGAGGTCAGCTATATCCACCACCAGTAATTCGCTCTTGTCATTAGCAAAGATTTTCCAAGACGCTATGTCAAACGGTGGTTCTTACCCAAGACTGCTTCAGCAACCACCAGGCGTTGGTGATATTCTGGCCTTATATTACTTATCTCTTTCTCTTTCTGAAAGCCCTTCGACTGCCAACAATGTCGGTATACTGCTCGCTAGTATTCAGCACACACGTGGAACGTCCCTTCTTCGCACCACTGAAAGTCTCGGGACTCCTCCGATCTCTGGAATCACCCCCGGCAGTGGACTTGCTTTAGCTCTTGCATATTACAACTATGGCCTGGGCCTGGACTCGAAACATGTGCATCTTCACACCAATCTTGGGAGTTTGCTAAAAGATATCGGTCAACTCGACCTTGCCATTCAAATGTATGAGCGGGCGGTTGCGTGTGATGGCACTTTTGATATTGCCCTTACCAACCTAGCGAATGCTGTCAAGGACCGTGGTCGTATCAATGATGCTATCATGTATTATAAACGTGCTGTCAACTCAAACCCGCAGTTTGCCGAAGCCGTTTGTGGTCTCTCCACAGCGCTCAATTCGGTCTGTGATTGGAGGGGGCGGGGCGGAGTGCTGCTCGATCATGGACGTTTTGACCGATGGCACGTCGACGATGAGGGCATGTTAATAGATGCTAGGGAGAAAGGCCAGGGTAGCGGTTTGATGAAGAAGGTGGTGACCATAGTCTCCAGACAGCTAGCGGACTCGTCTCAGTGGGGACTAGGTATTCTTCAAAATCGTGAGCTCGATACTCTGGTGCGCCAATTAAGGGCGTGTGCAGCTGACGAGGTGGCTGCCGGTTTAAACCTCGAACATGAACTTAAGAACTGGGCTGGTCGCCCATGGGAAGGGTCTCGGCTCCTTCGGCTTGTTGAACGTGCGACGAAGGTGATGGTACGACGCTGGTACATCGATCAATATGTCACCGGGCGTTCATCGATTTCCGAATATATCCGGCCCAGACTGCTTGCACAATTACCTGTGCCAGCAGCGCCAACTGTTCTTCCTTTTCACACCTTTACATGTCCTCTGAATGCCAAGGATATTCGGATGATCTCGCAGCGCAACGCGGCGAGGATAGCATGCTCAACTCTTAAATCGCCTTGGTTACCTAACACAGTCTATCCTCCGCCACCGCCACCCCGCCCTCAACTCAACATTGGCTATGTTTCTTCGGATTTCAATAACCATCCGCTTGCTCATCTGTACGACACACTTTCTATGTTTGGTAGTACTTCAAAAGAACTTACAATGCTAACGTTGTGTATCTGTAGGATGCAGTCAGTGTTTGGGTTTCATAACCCGCAACGGGCTAAAGCAATATGCTATGCCACAACCACCAGCGATAGGTCCGTCCATCGGCAGCAGATTGAACGCGAAGCACCTGTCTTTAGGGACGTGAGCGGTTGGTCTGCCGAACAGATTGTTCAACAAATCATAAAAGATAATGTCCATATCCTAGTTAATCTGAACGGCTATACTCGGGGCGCAAGAAACGAAGTATTCGCGGCACGACCGGCGCCAATACAAATGTCATTCATGGGATTCGCCGGCACGCTCGGCGCAGAATGGTGTGACTACCTCCTAGCTGATGAAACGGCGATTCCATTATCGACATTGCGTCCATTGAGAAGTAACGTTGGCCTGGAATGCGTGTTCCGTGACGAGGAATACACTGAGGCGGCGGATTGGGTTTACACTGAAAATATCATCTTCTGCCGTGACACATTCTTCTGTTGCGACCATGCGCAGTCGTGTGAACCTGGAGAGAGGACAATCACCTGGGAAGACGAACAACGCCGACGATGGAAAATGCGCAGAGAACTATTTCCAAAACTCCCGGATGATACCGTCATCATGGGTAATTTCAATCAACTGTACAAGGTACTGTATCCATGCTCCCAGGGCGCCGAATAACTTTCTCCCTATTCATCTTCGTTAATGCTCGTTTTCTTTACTAATATTCTCACTTAGATTGATCCCTCAACGTTCCGTGGGTGGCTTCGTATTCTCTCCGAGGTGCCGAAGGCAGTTCTATGGCTGCTCAGGTTTCCCGAAGTAGGCGAGAACAACCTTAGGAGGACCGCGAAAGCCTGGGCCGGAGAGGAAGTAGCAAGCAGAATCGTGTTTACGGATGTGGCACCAAAACAACAACATATCTCTCGGGCGCGGGTGTGCGACATCTTTCTGGACACACCCGAGTGTAATGCGCACACCACAGCGGCTGATATTTTGTGGTCAAGCACACCGCTTTTGACACTCCCGAGGTATGCTTACAAGATGTGTTCGCGAATGGCGGCATCGATCCTTAGGGGCGCCCTACCCAAGGATCCCGAGGGTGCCCGGGCTGCTCAGGAGCTTATTGCCTCGGACGACACAGAGTATGAAGCATACGCGATTCGACTCGCTGGTGGGTTGAGCTACGAACGTGCGAACGGAGATTATTGCGAAGGGCATGGCCGCCTGGCAGAGCTGCGCAAGATTCTATTTGAGGCCAAGTGGACGTGTGCCTTGTTTGATACACATAGGTGGGTATCAGATCTAGAGAGCGCGTACGAAGAGGCGTGGCGGCGTTGGGTCGCGGGCGAGAGTGGGGATATACATCTATAGCGTGTTTAAACCTCGACACGTCCCGGGTTGCTGGTCTTCTCATGACAGCGTCCTCCCACGGTCTACTGCATAGTGGACACAAGACGCACTGGCACAGAATCCCTCGTTGCGCTTTTTGATTTTTGCAGCCAGGAGTTTGGATAACACAAGCACGGGGCTGGCTTGTGACGATTTCTACCACATAGGGTCGGCGGTCCCGCTTCCGTTTTGCTTTTTCCAGGCTGGATTGGAGTAGGGTGCTTACCCCGTATATCTATCTTTAACCCCCTATTTCTACATTTTTGTTGTTTTACCATTTTTTACTTTTGTAAGGGCAAGGGATTCCCCCAGGGACATATGGTATAGAGGTAACGGCGACTCGGACCAAGTGCTGGTAAGGTCTCGTTACTCAAGACAGGGAAATCAGTCGCCTCAATCGCGACGGAGCGGGCGTTTGTTTGGCGAACTCTACACGCGATGGACAGTGACATACCCAGCGCCTCTAAATGCCTAGCGCAGAGGATGAATGTATTTTGGTTCGATTTGGAGGACTGTGATCTTGCGCCCCCATAATTTCCCAACGCCTGTGAGTACGTGCTAACATGAACCATAACTTATGACTCGGTACTCGAACAACCGTTGTGGGCATCTGACGTTTTTGGGCGAGAGCACGCAGCTCTGGCGTTTATCAGCAATTACTTAACCATATATTCATGACAGTAAGTTAGACATGAAGCTATCGCTCGCCACCGTCTCTCCTTTCTCTCTCGTCAATGGAAACGGCCTGTGGTTTAAATTTGTTATGTCTTTTTCGGATATAAGCGTGCGTTCTCAGGGATGCGATATAGCGCATTCCGAGAGTCGCGGCATGAAATGATGGCCACACGCATAACATGTGTACAAGACAAGATGTAGGTAAGCGCCTAACCTAGGGTAGTCCCGCATGCGATCATGTTTAGTAGGATAGATCTCATCTCCCGTATGTCAGTGTGCTTGAGAAACACGAAAGTAGTTGAGTTCTCCGCACATAGGTCATAGGCACTGGGCATTACTATTGCTCATGCCCTTTTAAAACATATCTATTCGATCTTGCCGGCTAAACAGGGCGTCCTGGTTAGGAGCAGAATGCCATTATGGGTTACCAAGACTGGGGATATATTTTCATGGCCCACGTGGTTGGTAATAATATGTGTGGGCGTCCGCGCGCCTTAACTCTTTTGACGCCAGCAATTCGAATGCCACCCATTGATTGACCATTGATCGCGAATAAAACAACAGCGGCGGTGGTACAGTGAGGCTCGCTTGGGCCTACCATTTTAAGCAAGCAGTGCTTATGTCCTCGCCGCATTGTTGCAGCGAACAACCGATGAGGGACCTACCAGCGCTGTTCAGCTTCGGTATAACGCTTGAGGTGCGGGCGGAACATGAACGATCTATTCATAGACGCTGGCTGGCCGGCTTGATGGCAATGGTATACTGATACGCTCTTCTCCAGCGACTTTCTCGAGCAGGCCGTCCCGTAACACAAACCCGAGGCTAGTTTCAGAAGGAAAGCGAAAAATTGAACTCATGTTTCTGGTTGCATTGTGTGCGACGAAGATGGAAATTGGCTTTGTAATGCGCTGACTCGAACCCAAGCGTTTGGGACCCGGGCAGCAGCAGGGGGGTGTGTGTGATTTCGTGTTGTTCTTCAGCTCGGTCAAACCTTTTTGCTCTCGTCTGCTTACAGGTTCATCCTTGAAAATGATCTACGCCATATCATTTGCCTCGTGACGAAGTATTGGGACCCGTAGTGGTGGTTACCCTGCAGGCCAGTGCACGTGGCAACAGAATGTTGTTGTAGGTTTCGGCATTAGCCAGCTACTCGAAGAACATTGGCTCGAGTATTAGCATCCAGAAGCAGACAGAAAGGAGGGGAAACTGTACCTGGCGATGCTCGATATCGCAGCGACAATGCTCACAACAAACAAGACTATTTTTCTTGCCGTGCTTAGCTCCTACGCCCCGTCCGTTGGGATTTCCTTTTTCTCGTTTCTGGCATGGCTTGAGACGGCAGATTGCGAGCTTCTGCTACTGTAGATAGGTTCCCAAGCAGGCGGGTCGGCCAAGAAGGAAGAAGACAATGCCAAGAGGAGCCAGCTCCCCGTTGCAGCCGCGAGCATCCGAGGATGGTCGGACCGGGGGATGCCTGCATGTGGATTACGAAGACCGTTATTGCTTCTTTTGGCGGAGCATTCATTTACTCCGGCCTCCAGTAAGTATTCACAACCACCAGCGATTATACTGCGGCCTAGACCGCAATGTGCAAGTAGTAGATGGAGCACAGGGACGAGACGGGGGCGTGGAGAATGGGACTGCACAATATTGTATCTGGGCTGTGTGAAGGAGACGGTGAACAAACGACAGAGACAGAGCAGACAAGGAGAGAAGTGTAAGTATGTATAAGGCAGGGGGTTACTCAGCGCATTATAAGATCTACTGATATAGATACGCGGTGCCTTTGTTGTTCATCGGCCTGTCTCATACTGTCTCGTATTCCGGGGGTTTGTCCATGCACATACATGTATGTATTTATTTACCTGATACCCCGTCTCGGCCATAGCTTAATATGACTTAGTGATATCTGAGCAAAAGAGGACACTCGGGCGGCCATAGCAGCAGCAATCGGCGACGTGGACAGGCAGGCATTTGCGTCGACAAGAAATCTCATTCGTCCGTCGGCCTTTCTCATCTGTCATTTCTGTATAGGGCTCGTTGGTGCGCACATGAGTTCAGCTTTCGGTTATCTTGTTGCTCTCTGACCACATGTTATACGGTACCCCGGTGTATACAAGTTGCCTGGCCCTAAGTCTATCCAAATAAAACCAGTAGTGCCCGAATGACATTCGCATCGTGAGCACAGTTACAAGTACAGGTGGTCGAGCCAGGGCACCGGAAGCGAGGAGGACTTCGTTCAACTTCAACCCGGCGCCGTCAGTGGGATAGGTATAATTGCTGTCGCGACTCGCATGGACGACATCACCACCGTCCCCAGCCGTCGATGAACTCTCACGTGCTGTTGCGAAGGGGTGGTCCATTCTTCAATCTCTCACCCGCTCTTCATCAACCGGGACGCTTTTATCGCCGTCACCTTCAACAGACATTGAGCTCTAACCTGCTTCCCATCCCGACTCGACTGCAGCCGTCTGTTTACACACCCCTGGACGTGTACCGAGCACACCTGCACCCCCGCCCCCAGTAACCCCTGCTTTGTCGCACTGTATGTTGCCGTGTGGTATACAGTATGATAGTTTAGATCTTGAGAACCCTGCATGGCAGATTGCGCCCGAAACGACATGGGCTCAACGGGGCTGCTCTGGGATCCCCGGCCGGGATCATTATTACCGGAAAGACCATTATCCACACCACAATCTCTTTCGTCAGGCCTCTTGACCACTGCCACTGCCCTTGATCCCGGTGTTGAACGTGCCGCAGGGTAGCAGCAGTAGTTCGACTAGTCTCGTCGACTATGTAACGGATGCTCGCCCACTGCCACGGTAGCGGAAGCTGGCTTGCGCTGGGAATCCAGGGCAGAGATGACTCTCCCCCGTAAAGTGTCAACATATAATGCACCTCGTATTACAGTAGACGTAGTCGTAGCGAGGTGAGCAGCATAGTTCCAACCTTGGCGCTCTTGACATGATGGGAAATGCGGGAGACATGCAAAAAAGCGAAAACTACTGACACCTTACCTGACCTGTTAATACTTATGTGCCAGATCTAGTCTGCTGTATTAACTACTGCTGGAGAGCATACTATACTACATTGTTATCCTACGTTATACGCCATGAATAAAGTTATAGGGCCCTGTTCTTCGCAGCCAAGATCGGACAAACTAAGATTTATCTATGTATGTGTAAACCTTGAGCAACTGGTCAGGCAATGCTTGTTCGACAACCCCAGCAACCAATGCCCCGGACCACAGAGTGATAACCAGACAGGCTTCGGCGACCTCGTCATGGCTTGATTAATGAACTCCACGCCAGCCCTGACTAACTGACCGACTCACTGACTACTATGTAACTCAGCTTAACTCGAGCTCACAGCGAGCATAGGGCGTACCGTACAGTGCTGTTCGTCGATCGAGAGAGCTACGACGTGGCTGATCAAAAGACCGGGGGTCGTTGTGCTTGTGGAGCTCCTAGAGACTTTTATTCTCCAGTGGCTTGTCAACTCCATGGTACACTAACTATATCCGTAGACTAAGTAAGTCACTTATGGATATACGTACCCGGGCTACTGAGTATACACCCGCCGCCATGCACGACGGGCGTGCTCATACCATGGCTGGCATACCAAGGCCCAAGGAGGTATACGCTACCCATTAATCAAACTTCCTTGGGGCTGTCCTCTGTCCTTATCCGCATTCGGCTCTGCAGACCACAGTCCTTTCCCACCTTGGTCACTAGGTCTAGTAAGTGCTGTGCTGAACGTGTCGCCCCGTAGCCCGTCATAGGAGTGGCCGTGATGATAGAGTTCACACTCGGGTACACTGTGCTGTGCTGTGCGGTGCTGTGCGGTGCTTGTGTAGGTTGGAATTCATGCCGGGATTGGACCAGTTAGGAGCTAAGCAGCTGGATTAACGGCGCCACGGCAGCCATGGCAGCCATGGAGGCGGCGACGGCGATCCAACCTAACCATCTACATGGTACTGTACGTGTACTTACTATGGCACAGCTATACTGCTCAGTACTACTCGTACTCCCCATCTGACGCCGTGACGGTAACTAAAGTAGCCAGGGCCATTTCCCCGATCCGTACACTAGACTGTCTAGTACAGCATATCCATCTGTTGGGGCCCTCCATTCACATACATCACTACTCTAACGTTATGTATATCGATCTCATCTCAGCCGACGGTCATCCTGGTTATAATAAAGAAGGCTCCCCCTCCACACGCCCCCTCCCCTCCTCTTACCATCACCTACCCTCATACTGCAACCGTGTTACTCCCCCATAAGAGGAATTCATCCAGAAACAAACATAACCTCGCCTCTTCCGGTGCGATTGGCCCCATTCATAACTTGGATCATCTACAACACGCGGGTCATATACATTACATAGTATATCATATCATCGGTTGAGGTTCCACCTCGAGTCGCAGCTTGGTACAAGTCCACCCATCCCTCTACGGCAAAACGGGAACCGGTAATTCGTCTAGAAGCACACATCTTCAGCAACGGATCTTTTGGACCATCTAGAATAATATAACAATATATCCGCGACGTCTCGAAGATGTCCAAGCTTCGGAGAGGGCCGTGGTCCCAGCGCGAGGATGCACTTCTTATAAGTCTCGTCCAGCAGCAGGGCCCCTTGAATTGGGTCAAGATTTCAGACACGCTCCTGTCAAGGAGTCCCAAGCAATGCCGAGAACGGTACCATCAGAACCTGAAGCCCTCGCTAAATCACGAACCCATATCTGCGGAGGAGGGCCAGCTGATCGAGAAGCTCGTTGGCGAGCTCGGCAAGCGGTGGGCCGAAATCGCAAGGAGACTGAACAATCGGAGTGACAACGCCGTCAAGAACTGGTGGAACGGTAGCCAGAACCGCCGGAAACGATTGCTGCAGCGGAGGAGGGTGTCTCACGGTTACGACGGTCATCAAACTCACCACCATTCAGCCGCTCCCCTCGACCATCCCCGAAGGCCACAGCTGGAGTTAGCGACGGGAGCAGCACACCTGTTCTCGGCGGATCACCGCCACGAGCCCGTCTCCCCTTGCATGGTTAACTTCCCTCATGCCACGCATAACGCACCACCGCCCTCGGGCCTCCCGTCACCCAATTCTGACAGGGGCTCGCTCTATTCTGTTCCCGCTACTATAAGAGATCACACACCCGCTCTACCGCCTCACAGTCCCATATCCCTCCCACCTTTACGGCGCAACAGCTACGATACCATAAGACCAACTTTTAGACCAGACCCGCTACTTCCTCCAGTAGCAGGGAGCCCTAATCTACGGTTACCGCCCATACAAACCTTGGAGGTTGGTAAACGTCACCCACTACCAACGGCGCCCAACTCGCCACTGGAGCCGGTGTCTAGCTCGTCACAGCAGGAGTACGATCCTTCTCATCGTTCATCATGGAGTTACAGCGGGTGGGCCCAGAGGAGGAGCAGTCAGAGCGACGAAGGGGGCTCGAGGCTGAGGGTGAGCAACCTGGTAGACTAGACAGATACGCATGGCACGGAGTTTTGGCGCATTCTTTTACTTGATGGGAGACTACGGATCCGGGAATAGGACAGATACGGAAAATAGGAAGGAAAGCATTGGACTAATGGCGGGATAGATACCCCTCTCCCATATGGACTAGTTTATGGGAAGCATCATTACGTTGGACTCTTCTGTGCTGCCTGGGGAGCATAATGAAGAGTGAACGCAATGTAATAACTACGCATTGTCAAAGTACCATTAAGAGAACGACATGAATCTCGCCAACCTGTGTGCGTGCGCGTGCTCCTCCAGTGACACTTGGTCAGCCAATACGCGTAGTCGTCAACGAAATCGACGAACATGCAACATGGTCCTCCCCATCGAAATCCGCTTAGATTCCGGGGCAGGCCTCTCGCATATACTGGTGCCCAACACTAGCACACAACCAAAACGGCGAGCATATTTCATCACGCTGTTTAGATTCGTAAAGCGTCTATCTCTAGTGTTGCGGGTAAGGCTTGGCGCTTTCATCACAAAGATGCTTTTGTCTCTATCTTTCTTGCTAGCCAATCATCCACAATGTCAACGGCAGACCCGATAGCCCAAAACCAGCCTGTCCAGATGCAATTATTATCTCTATCAACTAAAAGAGCCGAGTACAATCATGTACCCAACCCAGTTAGGAGGGTGGATAAGACAACGAATATCTGGAATTGCACCGACTATCCCCTAGCTAGAGCTCAAAGGGAATTCGAGACGCATGTATGGCGCCACCATCCCGTTGCAAAGGTAGACATGCATTACTCACCTACAGCCACCTTTTCTCTATCATATCATATTCTAGTCCAGTCTCTCATCCTATCAAGTTCGCCGTCAAACAAGCATATCCGAAAGGGAAAAGATGACCGTAGAAATCGACATCCGCAACTCCGTCTTCCAATTCTGTAATTCCCTCGAGAGACCGCGAGACCACAGCACCATAAGCCACCAACAGGTGACCTACATAAGACGCACAGATAGCCTATACCGTACTTGTTAAAATGGTCGCCGAGCATCCAGAGATGCCCGTCCAATGGAACGGCACTAGCAGTACCGGCATGTAGGGTCATGGTCCGTGTACTGTAGAGCAAGAAAGCTAAAAGGAGAGGAAAAGAGAGAGAGAGAGAGAGAGAGAGAGAGAGATAGAGAAAACGACCCACGAGCCTAGACTATATTAACACATATGCCACCGGTACATGTCATGAATACCCACACGTGTGTATATATACAAGCAATGGGTACACGCGTATAAGCTGCACGGACCGGCACTGACATCAAGACGGGTTGAAAAAGCAAAGGGAAACAATTACGGGACGAACGCCAAGTACGGGCTACTGGGAATGCTGAACCACGGATCGAAAGTTCGTGGGCGCCCGCAGAAGAACAAGGCAGAGCACAGAAGACCGGCTACCTTAGTGTGGCAGGTGAACGCTGAGAGATCTAGTACACCACACGACACCGGACACAACACGTAAATCTCCCACCACGCTACAGTAGTCTAACGTAAGATCAGTCCGTCACCTGCCGGTAGATCAATCGGCGGTTCCCACCGAACCCGCCTTGCCTCTCCCAAATGTTCTCTCTCTCTCTCCCTCCTTACGAGGTTGTGGTAATGTAGCAGTGGCAGTCTCGTCTGACTCGAGCCTAGTTTCATGTATTGTACTTTTCTCTTGATCGACCTTCCTAATAACCCGTCTGAGCCTCTATGGGCACCTGTTATGTGCCAAATGGGTAAAAGCTAGCAAAACCAGATGGTGTAGATGCAACCACTCAGATATTTACGACACGGTAGATCGATAGACGCCGTATAGATCTGGGCTTCAGCTTACTATGGCCGTGCCGCCCATGCCATATCCGTTTCGGCGCTTGGGAGTTGGCCTCGGCCGTGGAGCGAGTGTGTGTATCTGCCCTACACTATCAATCGCGAGAGGCCTCGCTTTGTCGTTCTTTTTCCTCCTTTGGAAACTAGATAGCTCTGCACTACGAAGAATAGAGATGCTTGGACGTTGACAGCAACCGCCAAGCGTAGAGGGTGTAGGCGATGATGATAAAATTACAGATGATCTTGCATATCCAACGCAGCACAGCCTCCCCGGGGATTTATTTGATATGGGACAGGGACGAGCAAGGGGTTTTGCTAGCCATTACACAGAATAGCGTTGCAGCGGAATCCTGGGGCTGCGGTGGAATACCAATACTTTCTATTTGAGTACCGCGTATAACGAACGCCGCCTGACCTTCGTAGTCCGTCTATGGAGTCAGTCGTTTGTGTGGGTGGTTAGGTAGTTGCAATAATAATCATACAAAGGCCGACTTGTTTAATTACCTAGCCTCCCCCTAGTACAATATAGGGCTTGTAGTCGTTATTGCCGCGTAGGGATAAGAATGGGTCCCCAGGAATCCTTGCGCAACTCAGGGGCTGTTCGATCTGGCAGGTCAGTCCCGGACGTGGAAATCTGGGACATTGAATTCCTTGACAGGAGTAGCACCGAAGGTGGAAATTGATGAATGATCAGCAGCAGGGAATATGGCGGCGACAAGAACATTCTGTTCTAGCAGTACCGCGCAGATGGTTACAATGTAGCCCGCACTTGCGCGTGGTCTGGACGAGATGGGGATGCGCTGATACTGTGCACGTTCTATTGTTTCCATCGAATCTTCCTCCTCCGCACCCAACCAGCTATCTACCCGTCAATACACCCATGGTGTGGAGCGGGTTCGTCATCGTCGATCATTACAGCTGTTCTTGCTCGTCAGCCCTTCGTCTTGGTCCTCATAGCACTGCGGTGCGCACTCATGTTCTAGCAGCTGGACTTGATGGGAACCCCTTTTCCCCATGTGTTGAGGTTCTGCATATAGGGGTCCTCACGTGCACTATGTGACAAGTAACCTGACCCAGAGAAATGGGGGAACAGAGTACAATTCCTGGTTCCATATCCTGGCGTGGGCTGCCTACATCTATTCTAGTTTGTCTAGTGCACATCAAGGTATCATCAGTCCGCTTCCTGTCCGCTGTCTACATTAGACTGCTCCATGGTGAAGGTGACAATAAGTGGGTATGACCCTCTCGCACAAAGTCCATCCAAGGGAAACGGGGTATGTCCTAGACAGATCGAACAGGCAAGGATGAGGGAAGAAACGGTTGGATCTCAGCGCGACACACGGGCCTCTACAGCCGTGGGCCGTGATAGGGTTGACGTTTTTGGCATGGCAGAGAACGCTAGCAATCATTATGGGAGAGGAGATTTCGCGCTACCTACGAGTGTTACCGTTTACATCGCGGCCTTGACGTATCTTGCAGCGTATATGCACCAAGAACCGTCCAATAGACTCGTCTAAGGATAACGAATGATTCGCCCATCATTCGAGGCCACCATGTTCTATGAGGTGATGATACCCTTCATTGTGTACGGATGTTATATGTGGCGAGAGAAGGCGTCCTGGTGGTGAAAAGCTGAGCTGGATGTGATGTGCTATGACATTTTAATAATAGCCATTCAGCATCAAGAATGCCAGATGCTAAAGTTGAAGAGGCTTCGCATAGAATGTAGTGTAGGTACAGTGGTTGGCTCCTCTGAGAAGAGGGGTGCTCCAACTGTCGACTTCAGGCCGCCCAGAGACATGCCTCTTGTCGAAACACGGCATAGTCCAGGTCGATCTCAGCACTCTTTCTTCAAGTGAGCAGCTGAACTGTTGGCTTGACGGGCGATCCTCACTGATTGCCACGGGCTTGGCACAGACCGGCAAGGACCCCCGGACACAGCTCCGTAGACTCCGAATCTGATGGGAGCCGGGGGGGAAGGGAGAGAGGAGGGGGTGTGTTGTTCCCAGTCAGGTCCTCGGTTCACCATCATGCTGGGGAAGAGAGAGACGAGGAGGAAGTGATGCGAGAGAGTGTCTATCGGCAACCATTCCTGATAACCCCACGAACAACGTCGTAGTCGATATGAGATGACTACCTAAAACACAACGCGTTACGACGCAAGGCGATGGAACGGAACGGAACGGAACGCAACAACACAACGCAGCACAGAGCACAGAGCACACGGGCCCACCGTGCGCACTGTAACACTACCAAGTACTACTGTATGTAGAAAGAAGCTCGTGGGCCAGGATTTGCTGCCGGTCTCCCATCAGGGCTCCTTACGCGCCGTTATGGCCCAATTCAACGGCGGCGACGTGATACTTCCACACCAGGAAAGCGACCAAAATAGCGCTTCCAGATGCGGCGTGGCGCATGGCTGATGTCTTGGCTACATACGAGAAGGAGATTGCGAAGCTTACCCGTCATGGTGTCTTCAGCGCCGGGGACAGGCAACAGGACAATAGTGTACTGTACTTGGATGCGCATGCAGCGAATATGATACGGGGGCAGCGGAGAAGAAGGGGGTGGGTGAGAGAGCTCGGTATGGGGACGGGAAAGACGGGAAAGGACAATACGGTACTTTCGTCTTGTGGAAATAGTTCGTACATGTCCGGAAAAACACACGTCCAATAATTAAACCCCGATCGGGCCTATCTTAAGCTTAACAAACGCTACTGTACAGGGCATGCGACAGAACCAGGGGTGGGTTTGTAACACGTCACGGCGCGAGATGGCCACGCCGTCGAGAGGATGCCTATTGCGTGCGTATACATAGTACATAGTACAGCAGTATAGCAACGTGTGTGTGGGTGGATGGATGGAGAGGCGTGTGTTTATCGGACCTGGTGCCCGTGTGGTCGGCCATCAGACCGGTACCGGTACTCGACCACGCCCCGGTGCCCGCGCAGAATAGACACGAGCACTGTGTGCACAGAGGTACCGGGACCAGCGGAGAAGCGTGAATGGGCAGCGTCCCGACAGACTGGGATGACTCGCGCAAGGAATACTGATACCGTTGTGCACGGTAAGTGCGGTGCGGATCGCAATCCCGTTGGCTGGCATCGTTGAACTGGGTCGAGCGTCGTGGAGCTCTAGCGCTGCCGATCTGTCGAGGCCACCCCGGCCCGACCGGGGTATATCCCGGTTCGTGCGAATCAATAGTGCCGCCGTCTAAAATATGGTCGCCGACCTCGAATCTGCACTACCACGTTGCTGCTGTCCGACCCTACGTCAGGGTGCCGTACTGTGCTGTGCGGTGCTGTGCTGTGCTGCGCTGTGCTGCGCTGCGGCCTCCAGCTCGTCATCGTTTGTCGACGAGGCCGAGCAGAGAGAGGCCGGCGAGGCATGGATTCGCATGCATGGTGTACGGCATACGCGTGGTGCTTGTACATGCAGCGGGATAATCAAACCAAGACGTGCCCGCCGAAAGTCGTCATCAGCGATCAATCATATCTCCCATGCAAGATCCGCCACGAGATTCGTCGCCGTTGCTTCTCCTTCTCTCCCTCCCCTGCCCGACATACCGGAACCACCGTCGTCCAACCTAGTCGTTCAATATTCTGCGGAAAGACAGAGTAGCGGGAGAGGCGGATGGATATCTCGATAGGGTGTAAGCAGGAAGCACTCGACGCTCACTCATCCAATGGTTCATGATAAAACACAGGCCAAACGGAACAGGAACGGGCATGATCGTCCGCTCACTCACCGCCGACGCAGCTCGAGGGACGGGACCATCCGAGCGACCGTTTCGCGCCATTACCCACGCGCACATAGTCGGGACGCTGCAGATAAATGTGCGTGCGCTAGCATGAGTTGGCCGCAGTGGGCATATTACGGTAGCAGTGGACAAGGTATAATACTACCCTACGAGTGTGCTGCTTGGGGCGGGAGAGCCTGAGACAGAACTCCCTCCCCCCGTACACGCACATAGTACACTATATATCACAGCCTGCAGTGTGATGGCCATGACGGGGATCTGTCGTGACAGCTGAAGTAGCGGTAAGTGAAAGGCAACAACGTCTCGTCATTTACCCGGCATGAGGGCTTTGCACGCCCGTCCACGGCTAAGTTGTGGTTCCCTGGCCCAGCGATCTGGTTCAACTGTCGGCTATCGAGGATCGACACCATGGTGATCCGTGCTGCCCCGGCAGCGCGACACTGTGTTGTCACCGTACGAACCGCCTGCCTACCTACTACACACAGACGCATCGAAACCCATCCAGACCGTCGTCGTCTCATGAGATGAACAACACCAGCTCTAGACGGCGGCGCGGGTTCCGGGAATTTTGGGCCGTCGACCATTCTTTTGATCTATCCAGAGTCTCGTCTTTTCGCTTAACCCCTACCAGCCTTAAGCCCATATATTTCTTCACCTCGTCGTGTGCATCATGAGCCGGATTCGGGGCTACATCGTGCTAGGGTGGGCGCTTCCTGCTTATTTTCTCTCGCGCTTCGGAGGTAGCGCCCATATCCCACGGTAGCGATATCTGTTCTTCCAGGTATGCTCCACGGCCGTACGAGGACTTTGTTGAAGCCATTAGCATCCCATCCCATGTGAGGCATCCACTCGGGGGTAAGGATGAACTCCCATCGATTCGGCAATGCTCAGAGCGCATGCAGCATCGAAGCAGCCACATCGACCCATTCCGATCTAAAAACTTGAGAGTCTGGTAACGGGCTGTATGCCATAGCTCTTGGAATTTGTCATCTATCCACCTGGCGACTGGTGATGCCGATAATGTGCTCTCCTAGCTCTGTCTACGAAGCTATCTGCCCGTCTCTTTCTGTCATAATATGTACCTTGCATTTTGTAGAAATATCCGGATAGTAGTAGGCTGGGCAGCTGAGCACTTCAATAGATGCAGCATTCTTCGTGCCTAGTTTCGATACTAGTGTTTTTAGAGAACCGTTCCTCGGCGCCAACCGCTCCAGCTAGCCTTGATTTATTTCCCTCCCCCCCCCCCCCCCCAAAGAGAACATACAGATCCTAGTGTGTTGCTATATGGGCGACCGCAGAGGAAGCGGCATTCAGCGTAGCTTTGGACTAGATGTGATCAAGGATACAAACATCCAACTATCGCGATGTTGTCTCGGTAGGGCCTTTGGTGGTCTGAAGCCAGAGAGCATATCCTGGAGCGTGCGGGGAGGATATATACCGGACAATACTGCAAGGAACTCGTTACAGTAGCATTGAGAAACGATTCATCACTTCAATCCACCCTAGCTAGCTAGCATCTCTGTCACTTACTCGATCGAACTCCTAACCGCCAGTAAGTTTTATTCACTCATAGTCCCGTAACCCCAGCAGCGTACCGAACACGCCCCCTTCTATCCTTTCGACCCTAGCTAATATGGATCCTCCCATCTGCGCGGGAGAGCCCTGTCTCTTCGGGAACCGAGGGAGGCTACTTTTTCTGGTTGGTACTCCCTATAGCGTTGGCTAAGGCTAGTGCTGCGGCGATCCGCGCATCTGTTTCGGTCTGCTGTCTCTGTGGTGTTTCTTCCCCTCCGTTGGAGGAGGCTACCTGAGAATTACGGCTGTGGCTGCTTTGACTGGGCGAGCTTTTTATGGTGGCTTTCTTACTACCGCCCGAGTCACGGCTTCTGCGTAATGGCTTGCAACCAGGGCTCTGGGCCACTGTAGTGGGTTCGCCAAGAGGATGGTGAATGGCAGGGCTGTCGTTCTCCCTTGATGGCCTCCGCTCCTTGCTAGACATCAAGCCATTGATCAAGCTGCTAATGTTACCGCGGCGTCGGCATTTCTCGGTGGCGACTCCCTCCAGAGTTGAATGTGCTAGATATGATGGGAATGATGGAGTCTGTTCACAGGAGCCGGTCTGAATTTCTTCGTACCCCTCTGCCGGATTACCTAGTAACGGAACGCAATCATCTCCAGGCTCAAAAGAGAATCCTGAATTATCTCGCTTGTGTCGGGACGCCGCTCCGTCCGTGCGTAGCGCATTGGGCTCCGTGATAGGAGCTATACCCGAAGTATTCCCTTGATCATAACATGTTCCCGAATTCCACAGGCTTATCAAGACTTCACTTCTCGCCTGAGTTTTGGTTGGCGATTGTGCCTCTACAGGGCCATGACGTCTCCTATTCGTGGGAGCCGCTAAAGGGTTGCGGAAACCATCTGGGCCACTCTTGGTGCCGTTCGAGCCAGGTTTTAACGCTTCGCCGCTCCAGAATGTTGGTCTCTCTCCAGGGCCAGTAATAGGAGCTTTGATGACTGCGTCATGCAGATCCGCTCGTCTCTCTCTGGACACTGTTGTAGAAGCTTTGGTGTTCGCGTCTCGCCTACGGAATTTTTCGCTGATGAGGAAATCGTTGTCGTTGTCTAAGATTTTGGGGGTCGTGGGGGCTGGCGGCTGTGTTGGAACTGGAGAATCGCGTTAGACATGTCAGTTCTACGAAAGTGCGCTCTCTTTAGTATACCATCCAAGTGGTCCCTTTTTAACTCGCTAAGCCTCGAGGGGAGACCGCGACGCTTGGTGCCACTGCGGTCGATAACGCTGTTCGTCCTTGCTAATGCGACAGCCTCGAGGCCATCTCGGGAGGACTTAGACTACCACGCGTGGGGTTAGATTAAAGCCACCACGGGTCCTTCACTGACTAGGGAGATTCGGCTATGTCCACTGGTCATGATAGGCCGGCGAATTGATGGATTCGAAGCATTCGAGACTTACTAGGAGGACCTCTAGTCTTTTCACCTCAGCCCGATATTGAGACTCCCGCTCGAGCCAGCCGTCAGCCGCGAGTCGGAACTGTTCGAGGTTCTGCTCCAGCGATTGTTTTAATCCCTGATAGGCCCCTTCTGCTCTGTGGATTTTTGCTCGGGCCCTAGCAAAACCTTCTATCAGATGTAATATGTACGAGTTGTACTCAATTGGAATGGGTTCGAGCACGCCACGGGTCATGAGCGACACCTGGAGCGCCTCGACCATTTGGTCCAAGGACTGATTGACCATGACAGCTATGATCAGCTATCTTTCCGTCGTTGCATCAGGCATAGCTTCACATGGCACTTACTGGATTGTACCAAATCCGGTCTTGGTTGCGGACGAAAAGACTGGCGGTATTATCGTCTGTATCATCTGTAGGCAAGGACTCAAGGCCGGTCCCGAACTGGGTGGCATGACTTGACATTCGTCGGGGATTGCTAGGCTGACGCTCGCGAGCTGCCTTACATTCGGACAAGCTGATTGATAAAGGAGTGGAGGGTGTCCGGGAGCGTGGCCCCAACTTTAGCCAGGCCAGAGGGTCTGCCATGATACCAATTGCAGACGGGGGCAAGAAGTACAAGGGGTGGCGGTGGTGGGTATGGTTGGTGAAGGTGGTAACAATGGCGACGGTGGTGGTATTGTTATTGTAGTGGCAGTTGTGTGAGGTGGTGGTAGACGGTAGGGAGCGATGGTGAGACGGTGTGATAATATCTGTGGCCGCGTCCGAAGGTTGCCGGTGTCACAAAAGAGTTCCGAAGCACAAATCTAAACAAACAACAGGTTGCAAGGTCGCTGGCACTGCGCAATGCTAATTGCTGTTAGCGGGCACCCAGCATGAACACAATGCAGTGTGTTGAGTTAGTACTTACCTATGTAGTCCCTACCTCCTGCTGATAACCTGTAGGTACCTGCCGCAGTGGGCGAACTGCACCTTGTCCATACGCGCTTGTTCACACATGCTTCGGTGTTGCTAAGACAGCTGCCATTATGCTCATTTGCCAGGTGCTATGTTTCCTGATACGAGAGTTGGGCAATCGAAACGAGGAAATCAGTGCTTTGGCTCGAAACCCACAGGCGTTGCTTTCAAGTTACTATTATTTGGGGGCTGCTGTCATGGGCAATTCAAGAAAGCTGCCCTGCAATAGCTAACGCCTAGTTAGAGGAGGAGGCTATGTAGGCGAGAAGAGCTTAATAGTGATCGTGTGAACGACCTGCAGCGGGGCATACCTCGAGGGGGAAACGCAAAGATTGGATGCAGCGAAGGTTTCAAAGGCTTCATGACCCCTCTGCCCTCATCCATACCAGTCAAAATGATGCGGAGAAATCCATTTGGTATTTGGACTATCCACAGAGAAATGCGGCCGAGTCGCACTTCATAAAATGCTTGCGCGTCATCGTTGTCGTAGTCCAGAAGACCCTGCCTCATGGCCGCCTCCCATTGTAGAGGAACCTCCCTGGCGTACTGTCGCCGAACTTTGGTTTCGTTAAAATGCGTTGTTCACATGAAGCCTGCCTCCTGCCTCGCTCCCGCTCTCCGCCCTGTCCGCCACTGACTTTGATAAGTACATACTATAACAGTCGTGGCCGTCTATATGCTGACTGAGGTCGCAATATATAGATAAGATTAGTCAAATAGATCGCCTGCCTTTTTCCGCTGTCTAGACCTCCCTCCTACAGGCGCATCCCTGAATAATTCCTTCCCTGCGTTACCACCAAACTTGTCGGGAAAAAGCTCCTTCACTGACTTTCCAGCGGAGCCCTTAATAGCGAAGCCCGTGTTGGAGCTCCTCTGACTTGCCGCACCGCGGATACTGAAAGCCGAGTTCCCCGTTGAGTCCGGGGTGATAATCCTGTCGGCTAAGTTACCCTTCCCAGGTATTGTGATGCGATCCTCCAATCTGCGACTGGGGATGGCCGGGGCCGGCATGTCACTACTGCCATCCATCAGAGGAAGCGTAATGCCCTTGGAAAGCAGAATAGCCGCATCTTCGACCTTATCATCGAGACGCCCGCTTTCCGATGCTGCGTCGGTCGGGAAGAGCTCCTTGGCTCGGTTCTGGCGAGAAATGTGGCTCTTGATAGCATGCGCTCTGTGGCGGTTCCGTTCCCGAGCCATGGCCGGTCCATTGTTCGCCGGATCGTCCATGTCCCGATCACCATCCCGATCACGGGCGGGCGAAGCCGAGCGATCCCTTGAAGTCCCACGCCTCGAGCCGATGCTATCTGGAAACAGCTCCCTGCCGCGATTTGACGGTCGATACGAATCCGTTCTCGAGCCGGCCGCTTCGTATTCAGGAGTAAGCGAACGCCTGCGTCGAGGGCGTTCCCTAGTAGAAAGAGTGTTCGTAGCGGCGGAGCTATCGTCATAAAGATTCACATCGAACGGCTCCTCACTTTCGTCAGTCCGGCTCTGCCGCCTGTGTCTCCGAGGAAAGCTATCGCCATTCCGATCGCGATATCTTCTTGTCTCGTTTCTTCGGCGCCGTTCCTCGGGGTCATATTCTGGATTCAATAGATAGAACCGACTGCGCGAGGCGGCACCCACTTGTTTCTTGTCACTCTCTCGAGCGGGCCGCACCTGTAGGGCGATCTCAGGTCTTGTCGAAAAGGGCCTTGCGGGAAGTAGATGTCGAGTAGATAAGTGCGGGACATCTGAGATGGGGTCGGCGGCGAGCGCAACGAGGGCCTGCGAAGCGATGGTCTCGGAGGCGAAGAGTAGATTAGCGGAGTTGTCATCTATCCACTCTATTCTCTCGAAGTCCAGGGAGCCGTCGGAGCAGTGTTCGGCGACGTAGGCTTTGACGTCACTGGGATTCATCACATCCAGGCCCTTGATATAGACCTTGGAGGGGCAACGGGCATCTGCATCGTCGTCGATCTCGCCGGGCGAGCGATTACCCTACGGCAAGCAACAATCAGTGTGGTATGCAGCGGGACAGGGCGAGCAGAGACAAACCGGATCAGGTTCGGGGACTATAGGCTCATCGGGAACGAGGTCGACATCAATGTCCATGTCGTGATCGAGGTCCATCGAATCCATGGCGCAAGTGGTGCGCGCGCAGCCGTGGCGCCGAGCAATAGACAGAGGATAAACGAGTGCCGCGTGGATCACCGACAGTTCTGCGAGGTTCTTGCTAAGCTAGAGCGTAGGTGGGCTATCGCGTTGCAGCAGGGGTCGTGGTGGGCAAGATAACTGCTGGCGCGTGGTGGAAGAGACGAGGCTCGGCGGAAAGGATGATTTGTGTATGTATGTATGATGACAATGACGCCTTCGGGCTGGCATGTGGGTGCTTCAACCGCACCTCGGGAGCTCCCTCGGAAAATAATGTGAGTAGTGATATATAAAAAATACACACAGATATGTGGCCGCGGCGTGCAGGCGTAAAATATCCCCCAAGGTCGGGAAGGTAGATGGTTTGGATGGGCGTCTGTGATGTCGGTCGAGTGTCGGTCGGGCGTCGAGCCAATGCCGGTGTGAGTTGAGGCGGGGCACCTGCTCATTCGAGCTGGCAAGGTACCAGTACGCTCGCCGCTCGCTATATGCACTGTGGATTGCCTGCCTGGGTACATGTATGTCCTCCCTAGGTAAGTACCTAGGTCGGTATTAACTGCAATATTTCCATCTAATTCCAGCCGAACACACCGCCCTGGCCTACCAGCACGAAATGCAGCATTATAACCCCGAACTTATGTAGTATTTAAGCTACTTGAATGAGTTCATGTAGTGTCCCAAAGCTTGGGCCAGCTTATCTCTTTCAATGGGCAGGGACTAGGTACTCTGTTAATTCATCTATCTGCTCCCACACAATGTTGGAGGTAGAGTTGAGGCGTGTAAGAACACCATTCGAATTTCTTTTGGGAAAGGACCGTGCTGTTGCGAACCAAATACCCGTGCCTTCTAACACCTTCTGTCCCCTACGTTTTGCAATATGAACCTGCGCTAGGTCTACATAGGGTAATCGGCAATACATCGGTACTCCGTTGTTATAGCGAGGATGAATCTTGCAGACGGGCAAGGTACGGAACAAACTATACGATTGCAGAGGGGGGACACAACACAGAGTGAAAGAGAGTGTTCGCTACTGGGTGAGTGGAAGATGATTCATTGAAAAAAAAAAAAAGATTCAAGTGACCCCCATTATCCAGGACTAGTAGTCTTAAAGATGATATGCTATCTCCCTCCCCTACCGTGACCCTTCTCAAAACGCTGTATCCCTGTCTATCTGCGTCTGGGGATCTATTGTTGTATAAGCTGCCAACATGGAGGCTTCTATATCGTCTCCACTCCTCGTCTACACACTTCGACTTGCATGCGGGCTAACTTGGGCCGTGATCCGTCCCCCTCAGCAGCGCTAAAGCTGGGCGCCCTCGAGATTTCAGATGCCGTACGCTTGAGCGATGGTAGCGGCGGCATAATATCACCCGCCGGTGGCCTATCTTCCTCGCCCCCTGTGTCGTCATCCAAGTTGTCGTCGGGGTCGAGGAGCGGATCATACTCCCAACTGGCTTCCAGGCCGTCGAGATGGCAGGGGGATCGTCGGAGGAAATGCCACGAGAATGTGTCGTAAACCATGGCAATATAGAGTGACTCGACCTTTCCTGTGGGGTGACAAACGGCACAATACTGCCTGAGAAACTCTAGGTCGTACGGCCTGCCGAGTAAGCTCGAGTCCAGCGGCCGTAGCATGGGCAAACCTTCGAGCGTTACCGCATCACAGAGCCGTGCTTGTAGCGGCATCCATTCCTTCCCGCGAAGAAGGCTACCAAAGGCCTTGGTGATGGCCCTGGTGAACGACTCGCTATCCGTCCCTCCTACGGCAACCATTTGATGAAGCCCACGAGATAAGCAGCGTTTATATGCGTTGGTATCCTTCTCGAACGGGAATGGTTGCGCTGATGTGGGCAAGAGTGACACATGCACGGTCCATGGCACTCTCGTCTGGGTAAACGGCACAATACCCGAAGGGATTTGTGTAGGCCCAGGGGCAGGAGCGGGGAGAGGCTGCGTTCGCAAAGTGCCGCCATATTGCGATAGCCATTGTCTGGTACGCTCTGATTCAGATGTTGATCGCCGTCGATGACGGTGATGAGGGCGGGAGGGAAGTGATCTTTCCTCCAGCGCCTCGACGCGCTCCTCAATGGCCATCTCGGCCTCGTCGATGGCTACCACCCTATCACTTAACCTCTGCAGAGCGTCGTCCTGATTGTCTAGCCGCTCATCGTAGGAAACGGTTCGATTCTCGTAAGCTGTCTGTCTTTTGTCAAGCTGATCAAAGGAGATCCACATGCGGTTCACATTCCCGTAGCAGTCCTGCATTTCCTGGCGTATTTCTCCCCTGCTCGTCTCGAACTGTTCTTCTAGGTCGCCGAGGCGTTGCACCACCTGCCCAACGGCGTTCATTTGGTTTTCTCGGTCCAGCTGCCCTTCCAGCATCTGGATGCGTCGCCGAAGCTCCTCCATCTCATTCTTATCCGGGGGTGTCTCGGTAGATTTGACGTGGTAACAAGACAAGTGGCCGCATAGGCATATTACGCCAGGCTGCGAACGGTTGAGTGTAAAGCCAACACATGCGCAGCGCTGGCCCTTGATTTCTGGGTTGAGTAGTATGTATCGACACTGGCCACTGGGCAAACCCTCCTCGTCCGTGCCAGGTCTGATGATTGCAGGGGACCCTGCCCTGGATGACAGTGACGACCGTGTTGACATGGCCACTTCCAGTCTCATGGGACTAGCCGGCCTGAGGCTGGTGGTGATAAGCTGCACAGACGAGCGCTTCTCAGTGAGTAAGGGTTGACGATGTGCAGTTACAGCTCACAGCCCAACTCGTACTATCGAACACGAGGCCAGCGAACAGGCAGTGGGTTCGTGGGGAATACTTGGTCCATGGAATGCTTCCTGCGGCACCTTTGTACCGGGGGGTCCTGATTACAGTACAGAGTATTGCTACTGCCGCGCGACCACCGGTGACGATCGAGCAGGCAAGCTAGGCTCAAGACGGGACTGAAGAGTAAGAAGGGGAGCAGCCAAGTTCATATAAAGCTACGCAAAGATAGGGGATGAGCCGTTCGGACGCCGAGTGGCACTGCTGGGTGGGTTCAGGATGCGGTTGTATAGGTCTGATACTGAGCGACCAGGGCTCTCAGACGACGAGCGTGGGATGCCGTCACACTGGGAAGGCTGCACGAAATGTGATGTGCAGATGTCGGGTGACGATGACTGATAAGCTTGTGAGAGAGGGAAGAAGACGAGATAGATAAATCAAAAAAGAGATGGGTAGATGCATGCGTGAGGTAGTGCTCCCGAGAGAGGATGTATGTAGGGACAAGGAGGAGTTCCCGGGGCCGGGCTGCTGAGGCTGTTTAAAGGTGGATGTTCATGCGAGTCAACTGGATGGTACAGCGATGGACTGCGCGGTGCAGGGTAAGTACCTCGTCAGGGTAACACGGCGTCGACGGAGCACAGAGAGGGTGCAGATAAAGCCGATAGGCAGACCTGGAGCGACGGTACTTTGTATCTAAATATCTTCAGAGATAATCAGATGCTGGTCGAACATACCGGGGCCAGGGGTGGTAGTCGGAGTGGCAGCAGTAGTAATAGTGGTAGCGACGAGGGAGTTTCGGCCCCAACCCGCATCGATAACTGGTTGGCCGTATCTCTTCTCGCGCTCGGCTCGACCTGTCTCTCCTGCTAAGGTACGATCAGGTACAGCACCTGGCAGCATGGGCTACACAAGTACCTACCTAGGCACATGCAGTACATGTATGTACCTACTGTAGGTGAGGTACGGCCCCCCACCCTTCTCTTCCGTGTTGCAGCAATCTGTACTTATACGTAGTAGTATCTGTGGTTTCGCCCAGGCGCGCGCGACCTTCGACCGACACACGACAAAAGAGCACAAGGTGACAAAAGCAGGCGATGATCAGCTCGCCTTCTATACTGCACTTAGATAGAGGGGAGCAGCCAGAATAGCGGTCAGGGAACGATATGGGGTGGCGAGATGATGGAGGGAGTGGGAAACGGTACACGAGATCGATAAATGGATAGATACCTGGATAGATAGTGATGGATGGCATGGCGCATTGTGCGATGAATATGATGAAGTTGTTGGAGGGACATGGATGAGCATGACCCGCTAACCCCTGGCGCGAGCGACCTCCTCAAGTCAGCGTTGATTCAGCATCTGAACACCGCACACGCTGCTTTTGGGGGTGGAGAGTGGTCATGTATACATGTATGTAGGCACGCTATATACATACTGTAGTGTCGAGGCAGGTAGGTACAGGTACCTCTGTTTGTGTGCTGCGGGCGGGGAGAGTCAGGTAGTGCAAGGTACATGTAGGTATGTAATAGTGCAGGTAATCATAAGTCACTAGTGTGAGCTGAGCAGATGCTCACAGAGGACAAGATGCCAGCCACATCACTCGCGACCTAAATCACATCAGTTTTGGCGGGTTCGTAGGTGGACACGACTGGCTGCGACGGAAAAAGTTAACCTCTGGTCCGTGACGTGTGCTGACTAGCTCGCGACCGGTCAGGGCAATTCCCACGATCTACGACAGAATCAGGGCATCAGGACTACTGTACATGTGGGATTTTCCAGGCCGGCATTGGACGCAGGCCTGGGTCTTTAAGGTACCAGACCGGCTTGTGGGGGGCATGATAAGAGGTACCTCTAGGTACGGTATTTTGAGCCGTGGTACAGCCTTTACAAATAACGACAGTATCTACTATAACGGGCACAAGGCGAGTCTTGACGGATCAACAACAGCGCGTGATTGGTTATTTCTCCTGGGTGATCCTATCTAGAAGCCATCGCTAGGTACGGTTAGATACATCGGGTCGTGGTAGTGACACTGAGGTGCACGGGTACATGTACTGTAGGTGGCGCCTCTCCTCTTGCATAAGTACATGCCCGTCAGTCGGATTAGAGCTCTGTGTTACACTGCCTCGGCCAATGAATGGCCTTGCTGTTTTCGAGGACCGATGGTCCTTTTCAGCGACGTCTTTTGGCTCGTACGAAAAAACCGACTCAGCCTGAACGTCATCTATGGTCATTTCTCCGAAAATTCCGTATCTTGTCTTTCGGGGGTCTGATACACTGCAGGTACGGGACGAATCATGGGCGATGGCGGGATCAGCAGCTCCTGGTTCATCGGATGGCGCAAAGATAAGAGACTGGCCCGCAATGCACTCTCACTCTATTATATGGCACCTCTCTGGTCTGCTAACACACGGGCACCCGGGATCCAGGCCGTCACCGCCGCCGCCACAACATCAGACAAGACAAGGACCATGAGAGCGGGAATGACGGGTTGTATCATGGCGTACGCGTGTGCGACCCGATTATCACGAGCACCACGCCCTATCGCCTGCTCTGCCGGATGGGCCCATCGAGTTTCTTCTGTTACACTGCTAGTACAACCACAGCCCATGGACTTGATAAGGCTGTGGGGATGGTGGGCGCCGGCGCTTTTCACATCATAGTACTAAGTAGCGCAGCTTCTATAGAGTCACTGGGAATGGGAGTAGATGGACCTCTCGGTTCCTTTGTCGCAAACCTTCTGCCACCACCACTGCCCTACGCCTACTCCTTTCCCTCTCCGCCTTGCCTTCCTTGAGGCGTGGAAAAGGCGGCAAAGAAGCGGAATATAGGCGATACACTACTTTACCCTGACTAGCATGAATCCACCCACCATCACTGCATACGATGTAAACACATGGAGACAGGTATTTGCATGGGGGGTCATGCCTGCTAGTGTGAGATGTACGTGTTGCAAATCCCGGCCAAGCATACACCACGACGCCTCCCGGCGTGCCCCCCACGCACGCACATCATCATACCACCAAGCTTGGCCTCTTGGGTGGGACCTGGAAGTGTCAGTTGTGTTCCGAAAGGAGCCATGGCATTGTCGATGCCATTTATATTGTGCGCGACTATCAACGCTATCGAGACTTGCAAAGCACCAGTGCGGTAAAGGCTGAACACCTCCCTACATATAGCCCCAGGTAGATGTGTATTCTTCGGCCCGCACCTTAGCTACTACGCTAGGCACCCGCATGCCCTGTCGCAACCGTTGGAACAGTGAAACGTTCGATGAGCTCACTCGAGGTACCCAGGTTCAGCTTGGATTATTGGTGGAGCGACCGCGTTTGCCGCCGACGGCTGTCAGAAAAAAGACTGGCGATAATAATAGCCAGATGCCAAGGCAGGCCTGCAAGGTAGCTAACGGCACCGTATCTCTTATCAACCCGAGGCGACGAGCACCACAAATTGCATCGAGCAGCCGTGGATATGTTGCTCAGGCATTTTCAATGCCTACATAGTAGCACGGAGGACGGTATGAGATTGCGCACCGCGTCATTTGCCTCGGACCCTGTTTGAAATGAAGGATTGTTGGATTGTTGGATTCTGGCTGAGAGTTGGGTGTACTATGTAGATCTCGAAACGGGAACTGGCCACTCTAGACTGGGTTTAGTTGGTCTCGGAGAAACGCCCGGAGGTCCCCTTTCCCTTAACCAAAGACCAAACTCCAGACCGAATCGACCCACAAGCAGCCCTGTTAAGACATCAAGATGTATCCAACCTCTGCTCTGGACCATCCATCCGGGTTGCACATTTGCGCCGCGATCGACTGACTGGCCGGACAGCTGACCATCCCTGGATAGCGACATGCGGCGTATTTCAGTTCCATGACGTGCCGTCATCACATGCACGGTATTGGGTCTTTCTTTATTCCTTGATACACTAGAGCGTCACCTATCTTAGACCATAATAATGATACGGCCTCTACTTCGCCCGTTATCACTTCCTCCGTGGCAGGGCGTGTAACGCCTACAGCTGTCCGGGGACTTCAAGGGGCTGCGAGACAATCACCATATGCTAACCGTAGCGCGGAATGCACAAGTATTGTCCAGCGGTCAATCCTCATCGGCATTCTTTCTCGGATATGTCGTTGGATGAATCAAGCGGAACTGCCCAACGAAAGATGAGCAGAGTCAAAACGGTTGGTTCTCTACGAATGTCTAAAATTTCCTTACGCGCACACAATAGCCAGATGACGAAGGTGACATCACAGAGATGGCTCATCTACAAAGGGATGAAGTGTCACAATCCATGTGCAGAGATCAGCTGGTAAAGACAAGTTCTGGCTGGCAAAAGCAACAGCCAGTCGAACTCTTGCTCCTCTGCACGTCCATTATTTGACGGGAGATCTCTGACGCTGTGTAGTGGAACATCATGGATGTCGGTACTTACTACATGGTAAGTAGGGCAGTATCAGCCTGGAGGTGAAGAGGAGGGTAGATGGCATAAAAGACTCAATGATGTGTTGTGACTAAGCCGGCTATCTTAAAAAGATAGGTACATGTAGGTAACCTAGACCTACACCGGGACGAACCTTAATGTATCCCTTTGAAGACCTATTCGATACTAAATTCAAAAATACACCGATGATAAGGATATAAGCTAATTAAATCAATAGAATTTTTGATACCTCTGTTTCTACCTAAATTTGCCCGTGCTGAAAGTACTAGCAATTACTATTATTACTAACAAGTTTTATACAGAAGCCTTAATAAAAGGCCAGCAGCCGTACGCTTCTACGATGTTACTCCTCCTGTTAGCAGGGGGATAGTGGGTCATATCGGTGTCGTTTTAGCTGTTGGTGCCGAATGGGTCTCCAAAGGGATAGGTAAATAGGTAGGTACATAGTATGTTTTTACCCAATCGTAAATGTTTCTCGAGGTAGGTAGGTAGGAGGTACCGGGCCGTGGGCACAGTGCACTGTCTTGGTACCTAACTACCTCCGTAGTACATACATGTAGCACCTGGGCTGACTTGAACATTCTTTATCTTATCGCAACAAATTGCCCACATGTTTGAGCAGTCCAGACCACAGCGCAACGACACTCGCCCACCAACGCCGTCACCATCACCACCCTCGTCACCCTCACCACTGCCGCCGCGTGCACTTACGGCCGGCGCTACCTGCACACGACAGCGATACTACAACGCGCGCAAAGTGCCCGAGACAAGCCCCACATCGCCATGCCGACGTAGCACACAGTACATCAACGTCACAAGCAACGCCAAGCGAGGATACATACCATGTCGAGCCCCGCTGCTGCTCTGACGTCCCTCCTGCGGGCAGCAACCATCCAGGACCACGACGAGGTCCTCAAGCTTGCCAATGCCGCAATCAAGGCTTCCAAGGGCGATGCAGAGGCCCACCATACCCGAGTCGTCGCCCTCCTCAAGCTCGACCGCTTCGACGACGCCCTGCGGGCCATCGCTGAAGGGGGCCATGCGCTGGAGGCCCGATGCGTCCTCGAGAAGGCCTACGCCCTATACAAGACCGGCCACCTCCAAGACGCCCGAGACACTGCCGACAAGGCGCCCCCAGCCGAAGCTGCCTCCCGCCCCTTCCGCCACCTGCGCGCCCAGATCGCATACCGCGCCGAGAGCTTCTCCGACGCCGCCTCCATCTACCACGGGCTCGCTAGCGACAAAGCCGGCCTGGATGGCGATGACAGCGATATCAGGATCAATCTTCTGGCAACCAGTGCACAGCTGGAGTGGGCTGGACTCGGCCACCGCGTCGACGACAGCGAGAGGCAGCCCTCTCGTGCTGACCTCGAGTCCTTCGAAACCGCGTACAATGCCGCGTGCGGCCACATTGCACGAGCCGAGCTTGCCAAGGCCTCTGTCGTCCTGAAGCGCGCTCGAGACCTCTGCGAGGCGAGCGAGGACCTTTCGCCCGAGGAGAAGAAGGCCGAGGTGCTCCCTATCATGGTTCAACATGTTTATGTACTCTCCCAGCTAGGCAAAGACTCGGAAGCCGCGGCCCTACAGAAGCTAGTCGCGCAATCCGAGTATGTACCAACACTGATCCGTTTGTTCATTCACTATCTCACAATCTTCTTAGCATCCCAGAGGCACCCACTAGGGCGATTGCTCAGAATAATCAAATCGCCTTGGCTAGGACAGAAGGCAATCCTTATCTGACCCAGCGCGTTGCCGAGCTGGCAGGCAAATTATCGGGCAACGACAAGCTATTTGAGTATCAACAGTCTGTCCTGAGGCGTAACAAGTACGCGTTAGACCTGCAGATGCAGAAGTTTCACGGAGCAGACGCGTCAACCCATGGTCAGATTCTCAGTGCGTCCACACCCACAGCACTGCTTGATATTGCCCCTCTCGGCGTTATCAATGCTGCTGCTCGCACTCAGATGGAGAAGGGTAAAACCGCCATCCGGAAAATTCTTCCGGTACTAGAGAAACGTCCAAACGACGTAGGGCTTCTGCTAACAATTATTCAACTTTACGTCCAAATGCGGAACCCCGGCCCAGCCCTAACCATACTAGAGACATTCTTAAAACGCCTAGAAACTGCAACAACCGCCGATTATACCGATGTGCGGTTTTCCCCCGGACTTGTGGCCGCGGCCGTGGCGCTGTACCGCCTCCTAGGCCGGCAGAACTCAATCCGTGCGGAACTAGCCAGAGCTTCTGCGCACTGGCGGTCAAAACTAGAGTGCCCCTCCACCTCTCTCTTGCGGGAAGCTGGTGTAGAGCTTCTTCGCTCGTCCAATCCCGAAGATGTCGCAGCGGCGGGAGTTACTTTCGAGAAATTAGTTGCCCAGCCCGGCCAGGATATCACCGCGGCGGCCGGGCTCGTAGCATCCTTCGCCACTCGTGATTATGCCAAGGTCGAGCCATATCTTCAAAAGTTGACTCCCGTGGAGAGACTAACGGCCGGCGCCGACGTCCAGGCCTTAGTAGACGCCGGCGTATGCTCGGTAGCCGCGCCTACGCCCGCGACCAAGAAAAGAGCTGCAACAGCTGGACCCGAGAAAGAGAAGCCAGCCAAGCGCCGCAGGAAAAAGCGGTTGCCGAAGGACTACGAAGAAGGCAAACAACCAGACCCAGAGAGGTGGCTCCCCCTTCGCGATCGTAGCACCTATCGTCCAAAGGGAAAGAAGGGAAAGAAGCGCGCCCAAGAAGCCACCCAGGGCGGTGTCGTCAAGGAGGAAGAGACCCTCGAGCTCGTGGGCGGCGCCGGGGCCGTCAAGGTGGAAAAGGCGACTGGCAGTCAGGGAGGCAAGAAGAAAAAGAAGGGGAAGAAATAAACTTCCCGCCAACCCTGCCGGACTACATTGTATATATGGTTTATGCCCCGATAATCCCATGTGGCGTTAGCGGCGTCAAGCAGCGTCCTCCTGAGTCGTTTTTGATTTCCGTTGCAATTGCCGTAGTATTTGATAATCTCGTATGCCTCGTTGTACGTGATTTCGGTATTTAAGTAGAGGTTATTTCCCGTGGAAATACACTACGAATGAATAGCTACGCGGTTTGAAATAGCTACTTGTTAAATTGGTTTTTTTTTCCCCATGGCTACCGTATACGTATATTGCAGAGAGACAAAAAACAAAAAACTGGATATTATAGGATCTTATTTTTTCACCGAAGCAATCAATACCCGGCTAATACATCCCCGTATGTTCTTCTAGATCTGTACAAGTGCGTTCCGTGTGAAACTGAACCGTGTTATGGCAGTACATGGCAAGCCCAACCCATCACTCATTAGAAAATTATGGCTGGCTAGCCGGTCTGTCAGGGAAATTGGTTTTCGAGACGAGCACGACTGAACTACCCACTTTCCGTGCTCGCCTCGCTTGCTATAGTTACACTGTTGACAAATGGGCCCGAAGAACGAAGAAAAAGTGACACCAGGTTCCAAAAACCCTCTCTATTTTCATTCGTGTTTCCCCATCTCTTCAAAAACGCCACTGCCTGCTATGAGAACATTTTTTCGCGATAATGTGGAAGGATGATGCTGCCCCCTTAACGGCTAGTAACATTTTTGGGGATGAAATGACAATTATTAGGCGTGTACTTCCTGAACTGCTGAGGAATGGAAACGGCTGGCCTCTTCTGTTTCTTCTTCAGCATCTAATGCTTTGTTATTCTGGGCCGGGGAACTTGGAGGGTCTGGAGTGTAGAACCGGGGTTGTGGCGTCTCTAACGAACGGTTTTCATCTTCGTCGTCATCAAGTGGCGGGAGCGGAGATCGGCGGCCGTCCGAGAAGCTTAAAGCGGCGTCGCTATCTTCATCTGACGGCACGACAAGATTGCCGCTGGCCGGGCCCTTAGATGTCCGCGACGAGTATTTGCGATGGAGATCCCGGAAGGACCGAGCTGTCGCCGTGCTAGCGCTTGTGGCCGACCCACGTCGGCCCGAAGGCTCGGGTAGACGACCAAGAAGGGAACGGAAATCATCATCAGCGCTACCATGAGACCTGGACTCCGCTTCGTCACCTTGCTGTGCTTGCTTCCGATGTTTTATTATGTGTTCATCCGTCGCCATGCCTTGTAGCTCGTTGCCGAAATTGATTACTGACGCCTTTTTACCATGCACCGTAAAACTGCCAGTGCCTCGGAAGAGAATTTCATCCCGCGTGCTGTCATCGGATATACCTCCGATTGATGCGGAGTCCTTACCCTTCTTGCTGTGGTGGTGCGATAGATGACCGGCACCATCTCGCAGAGTACGTTGCAGGCTGCGCCGAACCTTACCTCTTTCAAGCTGATCCTTGTTAGTACCACCAATGCTACCGCGCTTGCCACGGTCCGGTGTATCATCAGTCGTGTAGGCCGAGCTAGGACGGCGTTCGGAGGTGCGGGTAGACTCGAGTTCAAGAAGCCCAGCCTGTTCAAGAACGTGCCTCTCATGTTCGTCTCCCACCAAGTTACCGTCCAGCAGATTAGTCCTAGGCCGATGTGGAGATGTAGACGTCTCTTGCGGGTATGATGTAGTTGTGGGTTTAGACGAGGCCACACTGGAGAGAGACGTCTTCCTAGCGCTGGAATGACCAAAACGTGAATTCGGCCTGTTTTCAAAGACGGGGGCTGTGGCACTGGATGGTGGTGTATGGAAGACCTCACGACTTGGTGATTCTGCCTCTAGCTGTTGATTAAGCTCGGGGGACTCGGGGGGGGACGCGGAGTTAGGAGATTGCTGGGCCTGATCTGTTGCGAGGCTGCTACTTCCCTTGGTGTCTAGAGGTACGAGAGGAGGATTGGGAGAGGCTTCCCTGATATCCCCATTCATTTCTCTATCCTCGAACAGGTCCATTGCAAGTATATCGCGGTGACACTTCAACTTCCAGAAGTCGATGCGTGACCATCTTAGCTGAGCAATGATCTTAGCTGCGGCATTGCAGACTTGCTCTCGAGTTTTCTCTTGGATCGGAGCTAGGACCAGCAGATGCCGTGCGTTCCTAAGCTGCGTCTCGAGTTGTTTCTGCGCGATTTCGAGCTTCTCTTCGGCTTCTTCAATTTTCTGACGTATCGTCACTCGCCGAGCAAGGAGGATGTCACGAGCCATTTGATGATCAATCTTGCTTCGATTGATAGCCACCTCGCCGGTCGGGGTTTGGATCAGTTGTGTCACACCAGCACTATCTAACCTGCGAATCGCTCGGCGGCTCTGGCCTTCGTAATTACCACCAACCACTCCACGCATTCGAACCCCAGATGTCTTGAATGCGGCTGCGTAGTTGAGCTTCGCGAGCCAGTCGTTTCTATCTTCCTCACTCTGTGCCAGCAGCACCTCTTCAAGACCCCCGTGTCTGACGTAAACAAAGGCGTTTTTGTGTCTTTTGTAATTGGTGTCCCAAAGGGCCACTGCTCCCTCCGTTGACATCAACGCATCTGGTTTGAACTGCTCTAGGGGCGGCTTAAATATGAGGGGAACATCATCATTACCCGACTTTATATGAGATTCATGCTGATGGAGCAGGTTCTTTACCCAGCTCGCATTGCGGAAGAAATACAACTGAGCCCCGGTTAAGATGGCACCCCACTCCTGCCATGGCGACCGGGTCCTCCTTTTCGTGACTTCTTTCCGCCAGAGCAGTCCTACTTTGGTGACTTTGATATCGACTATTCCTGGATGTGCCGCTTCAGGATTGTTTTGCGTCTTTTCTGTCATGAAGGCATCTGGACGCGACCGAGCCGACACAATCTGAAGCACACCCGTCTTAAAAAAAGTTTTCTGGAGTTCTTTTAAAATGAGACGGTTCGCTGTGCCTAAGTAACTGTAATGCTCCTCCAGGGGTATCTGATCTTTGAGCGGTGGTCGCAGAATATCCAGTTTGCCATCTAATATTAATGTGTAAGGGTCAAGTAGATCCCTAGATCTTTTTGGTTCTGCAATGGCCGTGGGAAACACAGACTTCTTCTTTAACCTGAGACTTCCGGCACGATCGCCGTTAGCGTGAAGATCTTCTTCCAGGTGGATAAAGGGCGTGTAGCTAATATTGTCATAAAAACACTCCAGTACATCATCGAAAATGCCCTCGCCACGAGTGTTCTTTAGATAGTCTGCCTTTTGCATTTTATATTTGTTGTTCTTGTTGAACACATCCGTATGTAGTATGAGTAGAGAGAAGGCAATAAAATACGCCTGGTCCGGTGTGGCGTAAATCCCCGGGTTACACTCATGATATCGATTTGCAAATGCTTGCAAGCACCTGTCGATCTGTTGAGTTTCCTTTGGGAGCTCAGCCTCCATAAGGAGCTTCCGAATGGCCATGTCCATAGGCTCTTCAAAGAAGCTAAACGATCGCATATAGCTGCGCAGTACGGCGGCATAAAAGGGATCGGTTTCCTTGGACAGCGCACTTGCAATCGTGCCGCGTGGGAGAACCCCTTCGACTCGTGCTAGATATTTGGCGGGAGTATCGTCCTCCCGCCGCTCAGGCAGTGCAACTGATTCTCTTGTTAGTTGTAATGAGTTGTTCTTCGAGGTACCCGACCCTGTTGTAGCAGGAGTTAATGTTCCATGCCTGGAAAGGTCTGTGTTTTGCCGCATACGGCCAAGCCCTAAGAGGTCACCAAAGCTCTTACGCCCCGTAGAGGATGATGTGCGAGGTAATCCTGGATGCTGGGGGTCGACAAAACTCTCGCCGAGAGAGCTCATCGTCGAGGAACGACCCCTCAGCCCTAGATTTGCTCGAGTTGGCGATGACTGACCAGAGTTCCGAGAGCTGGGTCGAAATAGTGCGGTTGCAGGAGAGCCAGACACCTTATTAGCCAGACTACCTAGACCATAGCCCGGGGAACCGAGAGGCGTCGACCTATCATGACCTGTTGACGGACGTGGTGCGTCTATATTTGTGGTGGAGCTGGAGTTACGAGGAAGGGATGGCGTGTTCGAGCCCGTCACTGATAGCGCGGGTGTTTTCGATCTCTGGGGAAGATGACCCAGGGGGAAAAGGGACTCCGGCTGCTTTTGCCTCCGGCGACCAAAGCGGAACAGGCTAGAGGAGCTTGTATTGTGTTGAAAATGGCCCGTGTGGTCGGTCGAACCACTCTCGGATCTGGACGACTCGGATAGACGGTGGGCCGGCATGGCCAGAGTTGAGCCGGAGTCCTCGGGTATGGCTGGCGCGGCAGACACGGGTGTAGGCTTGGACGGCTCTTCGAATGTGACAGTATGCTTGCTTGCTGGCGAATCGGTGCGCTGACCCATGGTGGCTCTTTTCTCCTTCTTAGTAGCCGAGAAGACTTTGACGCGGGGCGTGTGGTCTTGTTGCCCCCTGGGAACATCCATCGAACGGCGCATTCGCAAAGGATTTCGAACGCCCGATTTCCTGCCGGACGTGGCACTACCGAGGGAAGTCCCGGTAGGAGCTGTAGTGATAATGGCAGGCGCTACGGCCAAGCTTGCGTGTCAGCAGATGACGTCCTCATGAGGAAGAGGAAGCAGGAAGTACCATACGTTCGGGCATGGGAGGCGGCTTCTCGACGGCCTGCTGTTGCTGCCGCCATCTAGTGGACAGCTGCGAGTCGGAGGCATTACGGAACCTGAGCATGCTAAACCGGCGATGCCTCGGTGTCTCGTCCTGTATCGGAGGCGACTCTGAGCGGTCATAGGAGCTCTGGCTTAGCCTGGCTGCATCCGCGTCCGGGTCCGGGTTAGGGCTCAGGCCCGAGGTCGGGTCGGTAGACAGCGTACCACGATCGGAGTCCTGTGATGTGGCGCCATTTTCGAGGCGATGGCTCGCGGGCTGGGGATTAAGGAAGGCGTCGGCCGGGGATTTGGGATCAAAAAGAGTGGTGTGGCGGCGCATGTCGGACTCGCTGGCCATGACACCACGGCGGCGTAAGAAAGGCATGCCTGGTGAAACGACTCCACGAAGCGGGGTGTGTGGTCAGTGTAGCGGCGACGACCCAGGGGCGATGCTCGAGGCAGCACGACGTCGTCAGATCCTGCAGTGGCCGCGACCCATTGTCCCGCGTCGGCTCGTCGAGGCCGCAGCACGGCAGGGCAGGGCAGGGCAGGCGAAAGGGGTCGTGTCGAGCGTTGGGTGGAATGTGGTATCGAGGATTTGCCTGGACTGGGAGGTATCGGGATTCTCGACGGCGGGCGGCACGATGCAATGGCTGTCCAACCAATGAGCACAGACGACAAACCGACAATCAAAAGCAACCGATGAAGGACAGACTGGACGATGAGGCCGCAACAGATAAGGAATGGGCAGATTGTTGATTGAGGATAAGTAGGTAGGTAGGTAGGACGCACTGCCTCGCCTTGATGCTTGGTACAGTACAGGCCCCGTACAGGTTAGGGAAGTGGACTATCTCAACTGGGAACAATTATGGGGGTCCTGGACTGTCGGGCTGTTAGCTAAAGATACATAGGTAACTAACTAAGGTAGGTAACTACGTACGTACACACAGTAAGTACCTACACCCACGAACTTGGCTATAAGTATGGACTGCCCTGTCGGTCTGGTGTAAACCGCACCAATCCACATACCCAATGTGCGACGAACTGCACCTATGGAATCTAAAATACCAACAGGCTAGATAGTCTGCAGCCCAAATCCGGCCTGGTTCTGTTCGTGGAACCTCAGGGTTGCGCGGCTTTGGTTACCTACCTACTATGTACCTACATGGGGCATGGTAATGATTACAGGTTCGATCTTGGGTACGCGTGCATCTAAGTATAGGTAGTGTGGTGTAGAGATGTTTCCTGATAAGGCCTGATTATCTGCAGGCGTTTTATTACCTACCTACATATGTACATAGGTAATCAACATAGTAGGTACCGGTCCAGCACCTTGGGTTGACGTGAAGCTGACAGGCAAGACACTCCAGGTCAAAGCTGTAAACCTCTCACGAATGCCAGTCATAGATGTAGATATGCCCATCTAACTACTCCACAACGCCGTAACACACCGGCATACACGCCCACACCATAGCACAATTTTTGAGAGTCAAGCAAGGCGTTGTTGCGTAATCAGGGCATCATCATCGTCCATGGAGTTACAGTACATGTGGGTTGGGGCGGGTACAGTGCATAGCACCCTCTTCAGGAAGTCGTGAGACACATACAATATATAGCTGGCTCCCTTACTGACAGTCTCTTATGAGGGTTAGTGTGTGTAGGTCCTAAGAGACTTGATTTCTGCCCAAACTTAATTCTCCAATTCCAATTAATTGATTGGACCCAGTCGGATGGCACTTTTGCATATACCTAGTATGTGCCTTGTCAGGCATATGCACTTGCTGTGCGTACAAGTACCGGGCTCGCTGTGAAGCGCATAAGGAGCTAGCGGATAGACTTTCAGAATTTAGGTATCTACATGTAGGTAGACTGCGCTTGGTTCGGCAAGATTTAGATTTTTGAGCCGCACCGTCATCTTGGCTACATATAGCGATTATCCCTTTAAGGGGTGTTTCAGCTCCGTAACTTATCGTAAGCACTAGCAAAGGTAAAATGACCAATAAAAATCAATAAATCTAAAATATTTCCGTTCTTACTTAATTTTTAGCTTATTTATTTTAGTCACCCTTTTTAGCTATTTAGGCCATTATAGCGCCACTTAAAACAAAGGACTATATATTTAAAATAATATTAGCTTTAAATTATACTTAGTTTTTATATATTAAAGTAATAAGCTTTTATAGTAATAATTGTTATAATTAATGTTTTTTATAAAATAAAAAAAAGAAATATTATAAGTATAAAATATATATAAATAAATATATATATATATAAATAGCTAGTTATATAACTAAAAGTAAGTTTATTTTATAAATATATATAATAGCTAGCTATAATTTATTATAATTAATGTTTTTTATAAAAGCAAAGCTTTTAGTTAATGTTATATTAGTTATACTATTAAAAATAAAGCTTTTATAATATATAGTATAACGTATTTTACAAGCATCCTAACTACCTAAGCATCCTAACCACCCCTTTATAACCCCCTTGTTAAGTAGTTTTTTTAGTAAATTTACAGTGGGGGTACATATATACAACTATTAAATAAATCCTACCTTATTAAATAAAGGTTGTACAATAGAATAAAATATACTATTAGATTTATAATTTAATAAGGAATCTAAATCTTATTTTTTCCGAATTTTAAAAAAATTCTATAAGCGTGCACTTATAAAAAACATATTTGTAAGGATTATTTTAGCGTACTTTTAATAACTCTACCAATAATTTTTCTAAAAATAGGGAAAAATAAGATTTGGGTTCTTTATTAAGTTACGAATCTAATAGTATATTTTATTTTATTATACGACCTTTATTTAAAAAGTTATTAATTTATGCATAGACGTTTTTTATATAGTATTAAGAGAGATAGTTTAAGTAGTAAAAAAAAGCTTGATTAAAAGGAAAGGAAAGGGTGTTTTGCAAACAGATCCACGAAGTGGATATGTTTGCGAGCACACTCTGTGTGCCAAGTGGCGGCTAACTAACAGTCGTTGCCAGGTGGCAGCCCTGCGGGGCTGCCCCCAATGGCAACGCCTCTATCTACAGCCTAGACCCCCTAGGGGTCTGTATCAAGTATAAAGGGGTGGTCGGAATGCTTGGGTGGTCGGGATGCTTGTAGGATGCGTTATATAGTTTTTTACTTTAATTTTTATTTATTCTAAGTAATATAAAAAGCAAACCTATATAAGTGGGGTAAAAGGTAGCTAAAATAGGTGGGCTACCAATTTTGCCTATGCTAAATATCCTAGCAATTATTAAAGTTATACATAGTATAACGCCAACGCCTTAGTCGGGTAACGGGTTAGGTAAGAATACGTTAAAACCCAAGCGGTCGCACGTCAAAGGGTAATAAAACCTAGAATTTAGACTAGGTACGCAGATGTAGCCTATTGATACAGCAGTAAAGCCCCGAGAGACTACATAGTAGATACAACGTTAGGCAGCGGCCATTGGTACGGCGAGCGAACCCAGGCAGCCAGCCATCTTCCGATTCCCATCTCTTGTCCCTTCTGGTGATCCAAGTCGATATCTAAGGTACTCACTCATTCACAGCAGCTTTTGCCCTTATTCGTCGCCGTTTTCATACCTCCCTAGAATATAGTCGTTACTGTGTCATCGCCGTGCGCGGGTGCGATGCAACCATCGCCACCGCCGTTACCATGCGCCTAATCCACCATCCGTGCTCGCTCCTCCTCGTAGCCTTCCTCTTCCTATGCCTGGAAGGCGTCGACTACGCCAGCGCCTGGCGCATCCCCGGCCTTCCGCCGATTCGAGATGAAAGCCCAAGCCCGGTTCGCGCTGCAACGTCACCCCGCCTGCCGTCGTCCACGTCCACACCCCGCTCCTTTTTCCGCCGCCTCTTCGACCGTCTCCCTTCGACCTCATCCTTCCGCGCATCGGCAGGCGACAGCCTGACGCGCTGGGTGGATGATCGTCCGAAACTCATCGAAAGCTTGAAGGAATATGAGGACCAGGTGGTTATTCGCTTCAACATTTCACAATCCCAGCATGAAGCGGCTTTGCGCGCCGTCGTCGACCGCATGTTGCTGGATGTCTGGAGCTTCGCCGACAACCATGTCGACGTTCGAATTCCGAGCCGGCGCGTCCGCTTCTTAATTCGCGCTCTGCCCTCGTCTCTGCGCGAGACTCACTCCATCCTCGTTCCGGACCTCGCTCGTGCTGCCGCCGCCACCTACCCCTCTCGCCGGAGTCTTACTCATGCCCACCAACTATACGATCGTGGCACCGCTTCTGCATCCCACGCCCTACCCAAGAAGCACGATGACGTCGTCGACGTCTATTTTCAAGACTACCAGCCGTTTTCCGTCATGGTCGCCTGGATGCGCCTGATCGACTCCATGTTTCGGGGGCGCGGCCTAGTCCAGATGATCAACATTGGCAAGTCTTACGAGGGTCGTGATATTCCAGCCCTGCGCGTGGGCATACGACCCGATGGCGACACGTCCGATCACCCCCGTGAGGTTATCCTGGTCACTGGTGGCTTGCATGCCCGAGAATGGATTGCCACGAGCTCCGTCAACTATGCGGCCTGGTCCTTCATTCAATCCGTCGACAAGGACCCGGTAGTCAAAAACATTCTCGAGCACTTCGACCTGGTGTTCATCCCAGTTCTAAATCCCGATGGGTATGAGTACACGTGGGAGGTTGATCGACTCTGGCGCAAGTCGCGACAACGAACGAAAATGTCCTACTGTCCGGGATTTGATCTCGACCACTCCTTTCCATACCAATGGAACTCGGTGGAACATCAGAATGAACCTTGCTCGGAGAGCTACGGTGGTGATGAACCGTTTCAAGCCGTCGAGGCTGCTCACTTAGCAGACTGGGCCAGAAATGAGACTGAGAACGGCTCCAAATTCGTGGGCTACCTTGATCTACACTCCTATTCACAGCAGATCCTTGTGCCTTACTCATTTTCTTGCAATGTTCAGCCTCCCAATATGGAAAACCTTCAAGAGGTTGCTATGAATCTAGGTAAACACATGAGGCTGTCAAATGGAGAGTCGTATACAGTGGCATCGGCATGTGAAGGTGCCGTCTTAAACTCGGCCGAGCCTCTGGTCGAAGCCAGAGGAGGGTCCGCGATAGACTATTTCTACCATGAATTAGGCGCGCATTATAGCTATCAAATCAAGCTGAGAGATACCGGAAGTTACGGTTTTCTTCTCCCGAACGACAATATCATCCCTGCCGGTGAGGAGATCTTTCAAGCGATGAAATACTTGGGTGATTTCCGTGAGTGTTTAATGAAGTCTCTATCCCCTCACCCCCCGAAAAAAAAAAACCCCCCACCAAAACTTTTTGGGGCCGATATACCAGCGACGCTCTTTTCACCTCAGGCTAGTTTCATGCATGAAACATCTAGCATGCTGCTGGTGCCCATTATAACTCAGTGTTAATACCAATCGCTGACTCCATATACCGCAGTGCTTGGGAATAATGGTCATGAATGGGCGCAGGAAACTTCAACCGACAACGAGCAAGAGGCGCAGGGGCCGATTGTTGACGGCGACGATGACGACGAGGAGACGATGAAAGAGCTGCGAAGACGTCGACGGAGAAATTCAAGTGGCGACGAAACTATATGAGATACCAAAACATTTCGACAGTGTCTAAAGTTGTACAATAATAACGGAAGCATCTTATGGCGTTAGCGGTTTGGACTTTGCATGGTGGAGTTGGGTGGTACGATCAATACATATTTTGCTTGCCTTCAAGTCTTTATATCACTGCTTTCCGGCCGGATATGGGTTGCAACGTGGTGGAGCAAGGCGCATGATGTTCAGCACCTGCTCAGAGACAAAACCTTATGGCCGTGTATCATGTGTAAGTTTATGACCAAATACCTAGGCAACCTATACAATACGGTTCAGACGACCGTCCCCTTGAGGCATTTGCCTTGCAGTTTGACATACATATACCAATATGGTTACAATCCATTTCCTCCAAGTACAATGGTATATACAATCGAACAGCTACGCTCCGTCACAGATGGCATATGCATCCCAATTACAAGAAGATCCACCCCTACGTACAAGTGATTAAATCTTTGGTCTTTTTCTTATCCTACGACGTACATCTATTCCGATACATAACATACAAACTTCCGGCCCCCCCAAGCCAAGCCACCTCCCTATGCAGCCTGCACCATATTCCAGCACGTCAAGACAGCCATGATGGTGACAGCGATCTTGCCGGCCTGGGAGACGACGTAGCCGGGCAGACGGCCGTTGGGGCCGAAGTTGGTGTAGGCGTAGGCGTAGGCGAAGCGGCCGACGACCCAGGCGGCGCCGGCCCAGGTAGCCTGTCTCGGGTAGCGTAGGCCGGCGACGAGCAGGCCGACGAGGAAGGGGGTCAGGTTCTCGCCGAAGTTGGCGTGCGCGCGCTGCGCGAGGTTGAACCTGAACGCCTTGGGGTCCTTGTCCGCCTGCTCCTGCGTCGCGTACGGTATGGGGTACTTGAGCCCGCTTGCCTTCCGCGTCGTCGAGCTCAGGAGCTTGTGGTACGAGTTGACGAAGAGCGTCGAGGTGGCGACGGCCAGGACGTAGCTGTCAGGTAGGTGGGTAGGTTAGCTTTCAGAGCATGCGTTGGGTTCAGCTAAGCCTTTTGCGACCAGACTTGGAAATTCAACTTGAAGAAATTGGTAGCACCTGGATGAGGTATCCAGGTAGGTAGAGAGAGGTAGGTAGGTAGGTAGGTTGGGAAGCAAGTCGATTGATTACATAGGTGTAGGTGGTGTTTAAGCATTATACTGGGTCAGCTAGGAAATGGTTCTTTTGTCTGACTTACCCATACTCCTTTGGAACTTCGAAGACGAAAGACATTGTGAATGAAGTATGTAAGCGGAGTATATAGGTAGACGAGGAAAGCAGATGTTCAGGTGCGTGTGGGTAGGTATTCAGTATTCCGATCTTCTATCAGGTAGTAGTAGTAGTAGTAGTAGTAGTAGCAGTAGCAGTGTGACTGTTGTAAACTCAAAGTTGAGACTAATGCCAGAGAAGTGTCTGAGAACTTTTCCTTCAATCATCCCGCCTTTTTATGCGGGACAAGTGTCACGTCTGTGTTTCGAGTCGCATCGAAATTAAGCTAAAAATCTACTACTAGGTACTAGGTATAATCGGACAAGGCATAACTACACTACGAAGGCAACCAGGGTCGTCAACTTCAGGCCGCTCAACTTATTAATCCAAGCTCCATGCCTCCAAATACTCGGACGGAAAAGTGCTAAAAAGCCGTCAAACCCCAGGTGCATCCGGAACTCCGCTGCAAGTGGACAACAGCGGCCAAATACCGACCCGACTACGATAAGACAACGACTAGCGTCGTGTTGGAAATTGTTAAAAGCGTTAAAAGTGTCCGAGGTGGTTTGCATCAATTCCTCCGTCCAGAAGCTAAGTCCGGTCTAGACTAGGAGGAAGTTGGCAAGGATTGCAATATCGTGTACACTACCGTGGTCTAGTCGTTCCTTAACCACCTGGATATTCTCCTCTTCAGGCATTATTAGCATAGACTCCTTATTGTAGACGATTTTCTGTCTCTACTCTTCGAAAGATAGCCATGTACCATAAGATGGAGTTCTACACCCGCACATCTCACTCCGGCACTTGGGCTTGAGCCAATCTAGATTAACTTTAGAGTGATAGATGGCAGCTTCCCTAACAAATACTTAGTACTCTATTATGGCAGTTATCATATCCGCATGGGGCAGGCAGTCTGGGTAGGTAGAGTCCGGTACAGTGATGTTCATATTAATTACTTCCAGAAGAGCCATTGCCGATAACTCTGTAAGTGATTATTGCTTTCGTCATAATGGGAGGATACATATTTAGGCGACTTTTGAATGACTTCCCGGGAAGTCGCTCCATCGACAGATTGGCTGAGTGCTGAGTGGTCAAAGCGTGCGGGCGGCAACAATTGACGCCGATGCATTGTTTACGTCCCATTCCCCGATATTTCCACCGTTCCGTGAGCCCAGGCTCGCCCAAGGCGTCGACCACGTACAATATCTGATGAAGGTCGTTACGGGACTCGTCGGTACTGGCAGGTGCAGCCGGCGTTGTTGCGTATCGGCACCTTGGGATTCGGTGTTTTGCTATTAGGTAATAATGCTTGACATGTTCGCGAATTGTTTTGGTCGTTACAATATGGCGTTCTGAAAGAGATTGACAGTTGGTAGGAAGAGAAAATAACACAAGGATAGCAAGGAAGATGGTATTCAAAACACAGACGACGAACAAACTCGAGCATACAGGAGAAGGGTTGGCTGAACGCAGGTCGTACATAACCGTAGCACTCCGGAATGGAGATGAACGGAGGTGTATTCCAAGTTGATTTCTTCGTCGATCGTTTTCGTCTTCCCAACATACAGTACTGATCGCAGGAACCAACCCGTGCTAGCCCGCAGCCCCAATCCGTGTACTTAGGCCTACCGCTTCTCTGAGCTGTCGGAACTTCCCATTCGTCAGCATACTCATGGGAGACAAATATCTACAATTGTGACCTTCCGGTCCTCAGAGCTTCAATTTAAGGAGTATATAACTTATATACAGAAATGTACTGCAGTACGTAATCACGGTCAGCCAAGCCTGAGCAAAAGTGAATATTACGCTAAACCCAATTCGTAGTAGAGATAGCAGTGGCCAAGGCTCTCGCGTCCCTCTGTGGCCGACGTGCGAGTTCCAGCCAGCAGGTTGCCATACAAGGCCACCAACACCAACACCAGCACCAACACCAGCACCAACACCGACATGGAATGCCCCACGATTATTTGAGCCTCGACGATACCAGCGCCTCGATATAATCCAGGGCGACAGCATCAACATCACACCAACCACCATCATCCGATCGACTTGCCCTGATTCTGGTCATACACCTGCAGACGGCCCGTTTGGGGGCCCGCCTCTGTCACCACGATGAGTTCTTGTAAGCCGGCCAAGGACAGGAAGCCATTGCGCAACCGCCGCCCCTATCTTGCTCTCTTCCCCTCTTCCCGTCGTCCCATCCTCCGATTCTCTTGCCCGCCCTCTCCCTCTCTCTCCCTCTCCGCTCCGGCTAACTCGACGTTGTTCCAGTGAAACAGTTTATCCGTAATGTGCGCGCCACGAAGACCATTGCCGACGAGCGTGCCGTCATTCAAAAGGAGAGCGCCGCCATTCGAGCCAGCTTTCGCGAAGAGAGCCACGACCACAACGTGAGGTGCGCACTACCCACACCTTCGTCGTCACCGCCACTGCTGCCTCGGCAGTCGAGATACGCGGATCCCCTGAACTAGTGTCTAATTGATGTTGACAGGCGAAACAACGTCGCCAAACTGCTGTATCTCTTCACGCTGGGCGAGAAGACCCATTTCGGCCAGATAGAATGCATAACGTTACTCGCCTCCTCACGCTTTGCCGACAAGCGTCTGGGGCACCTGGCTACTAGTCTGCTGCTGGACGAGAAGCAGAGCGTCCTCACCCTCGTCACCAACTCCCTCAAAAGGTATGTTCCGCTCCACGAAGCCTCCCCACGCGCACCGGACCACTAACACCTGCCCCTCTCCCCTTAGTGATCTGGGCCACTCGAATCAGTATGTCGTCGGCCTGGCTCTCTGCACCCTGGGAAACATTGCCTCCATCGACATGTCCCGGGATCTATTCCCCGAAATCGAGAATCTGATATCCACCGCCAACCCATACATCCGACGGAAGGCCGCGCTCTGTGCTATGCGAATTTGCAGAAAGGTACCCGAACTACAAGAGCACTTTATCGAGAAGGCCGCTCAGCTCCTGTCTGATCGCAACCATGGCGTCTTACTCTGCGGTTTGACGCTTATCACGAGCATGTGTGAAGCCGAGGAGGAGGAGGGCACAGACGAAGGCATCATTGAGAAGTTCAAACAATTCGTTCCCTTGCTAGTGAGGACGCTCAAGGGGCTGGCAACATCCGGCTATGCCCCGGAACATGATGTCATGGGCATTACCGATCCGTTCTTGCAAGTCAAGATTCTTCGCCTCCTCCGCGTGCTCGTTCGCGGCGATGCTGAGGGCACAGAGCAAATCAACGATATCTTAGCACAAGTAGCCACCAACACGGACTCATCTAAGAACGTGGGAAATTCGATCCTCTACGAAGCCGTGCGCACTATTCTTGACATTGAGGCCGACTCTGGCTTGAGAGTGCTGGGTGTCAATATCCTTGGCAAGTTCCTTTCAAACAGGGACAACAATATCCGATATGTAGCTCTGAACACATTAATCAAGGTTGTTGCTATTGAGCCCAACGCAGTCCAAAGACATCGCAACACGATTCTCGAGTGTCTGCGGGACCCAGATATCAGCATAAGGAGACGAGCCCTTGACCTCAGTTTCACCCTCATCAACGAGAGCAATGTCCGTGTGCTCATTCGCGAGCTGCTTGCCTTTTTGGAAGTTGCCGATAACGAATTTAAACCTAGCATGACAAGCCAAATTGGAATCGCTGCGGATCGATACTCTCCAAACAAGCGGTGGCATGTAGATACAATGCTGCGTGTGTTGACACTCGCCGGCAATTACGTTAAGGAACCCATCTTGGCCTCGTTTGTCCGGCTCGTGGCGACCACGCCGGAACTGCAGACCTATGCTGTACAGAAGTTATATATCGGTTTAAAGAAAGATATAACCCAGGAGAGTCTGACGCAAGCTGCCGCCTGGTGCATCGGAGAATACGGGGATTCCCTGCTAAAGGGAGGTCAATACGAGGAGGAAGAGCTAGTGCAAGAAGTAAAGGAACACGAGATCGTCGACTTATTCACAACCATTCTCAACAGCAGCTATGCGACCCAAATCACAACTCAGTATATTGTCACCGCACTCATCAAGCTCAGCATCCGCCTGTCCGATGGGTCCCAGGTTCGGCGGGTGGAGCACCTGTTGCAGACATACCAGAGTACCTTGGATGTTGAGGTTCAACAAAGAGCCGTGGAGTACGGCAATCTTTTCGCGTATGACGAAATTCGTCGTGGTGTGTTCGAGAAGATGCCTCCACCTCAGATCAAAGAAGAGTCGCGAGTTCTCGGCGAGGCCACGAAGAAGGCCAAGAAGGGTGCCAATCGCAAATCGAAGCTTGTCGCCAAACCCACAACAGATCAAGACCTACTAGATCTTATGGGAGATAGCACTTCGGCACCCCTGGCCTCGCCCACGAACGGAACACAAAGTAATACCGATCTTCTTGCCGACATACTGGGTGGGAGCACATCACCAACAACTTCTCCACAGCCGCAATCCGCTACCAATGCATCGATAATGGATCTCTTCTCTCAAGGTCCAGCGCCGTCAACGCCCAGTCCCGCTCCCGCCAGTTCCGGCCTAGATGTGTTTGGAGCGCCTCCACCCCAACAGCCAGCCGCCGCTGCTCCCCCGGCAGGACTACCGTGTTACGATGCAAATGGTCTGAAGGTGGTTCTCCAATTACAGCGTAATGCTGAGGGTGCAGTCCAGGTGACAGCGCGTTTCTCAAATTTCTCCGGCTCCCAGTTATCAGACGTCGGTCTGCAGGCTGCTGTGCCAAAGACGCAAAAGCTGCAGCTCATGAGTATCTCTAACTCGAACATCGCCCCCGGCGCCGAAGCGACCCAGATGATGAGGATTTTGGGGAGCAAAGGGGTAAGTAAAAACAAGTCTTTCGCAGTCTCTACAATAAATCGAATCCCCTGCCGCCCTTTTTATATACCCGCTAACCGTTGTGTCTTGAGTTGCAGCTTTTGCGGCTAATGTTGCGAGTTGGCTACAAACATCCATCGGCCGGCCAAATAATGGACCAGGTGAAATGGACGGAACCCTCCTGAGCTTTTAATGAGCGTATAGCCAATGAATAAGCGTTTCTTCAGTACCATTGCCTACCTGGTCCGGGGCTGTAACAGATAGCTTCTTTACTACAAGCACTGAAAGCCGAGTTACACCATTAAGAGGAGAGCCCTCCTTGTAGTAGCCGTGGATTCTATGAGATAGGCTTGAGCGATATTATCAGCCCTGTAACCGCTTTATTCCATTATATTAATCTGACAAATCCAGGATATGGGGCCTGAGACGTTAAAAAGATAGCGAATAGACTTGGAATGAAAATCAACCTAGTTCTCATCTGGGAAAATCAAATCTACCCAATCTTATGAGCAGAATTACCCAATGTACGCCACATTTTTTTCACCTTTGATATTCGAAGTTCGTAGCCAAAGTTCACTTCATAAAACCAAGACGAGTCATAGCAGGGGGTCAGCTATGTGATGAGCATGTGTTGTATAGCATGAGACCCCAAAGATACGTTAGAGACGCACCCAAACGTGATTCTAGAACGTAACGCCATGATAATCGTACCAACACCGCGTAGTATGGCCACTTGAGCGAGAAGTTCATTGCGCAATACACTTTTCTCTCGTAGTAAGCTAATAGAAAGGGATTGCCATCTAGGTTATCCGTCCACGCTCTGCAATTTGCATCTTACATCTATCTTTTCGTGAACCTAGTCACCTAAATCAGGATCTGCGTGCCAGCAGTATCTAGATATATGTCACCAAAACAGCAAGAAGGCGTTCGGCATATCTAATCCCTATACCCTTAGCCCTTTCTCTGCCTACCTACTACCTACCTACCTACCACCACTTCTCGCACAGGACCCGATGAGGATCCATTCCAAGCCCATGTTCGCGATCCGTGAGCCGCGCCACGAACGTGTCCGTCATGGTCGGCACGCCGCAGACATAGACGACGGCGAAGCGTCTCTCGGCGGGGGTGCCGACGGCCTCCGCAACGTCGTCGTCGACGGTACATCTGCGGGGGTGAAAGGGGATAGTATAATCTCCCTTCGCATCTCCATCCCCGTCGCCGTCATCACTACAGATAATTACCCTATCCTCGTCGTCTCGTTCTGCGCCCTCCGCATCCCCGCCCGTCAAGAAAACCTGAAACCGCCCCTTGACCTTCCCCTCGCGGAAGAGACGCGCGATCCTCTCGACAAACAGCATATCTCGCGCCCGCGGTCTCCTCAACCCGCCGGGGTCCTTGAGCGAATACAAGAAGTGCACCTCGAACGCCGGCGTGGAGGTAGAGGCGGCGAGACTACCCAGCATGGAAACGAGCGGGTTCACGCCCATGCCGCCGGCGACGAAGACGGCGCGGCGCAACGCGCGGACGTTGATGCCCGGCGGCGGGAACACGAACCCCCCGCCGACGCCGACGCGGAGCTCGGAGCCCAGGATAGTGTCCGCGGGAGACCGCCAGAGATATGCGGCGGGCGGGTTCTCGGGCGATTTCTGCACCGCGAGCTCGAGGTACGGGCCGCCCTCCGGCGTCGCCGTAATCCCGTTGTCTAGAGCCCCGTTTGCGGATTCTTCATGAGCGCTTGGGGGATGTGGGAGGCGCGCGTCTCGTGGCGTCGAGGTGATGGTGAACCCGCCCGCCCTCTCGACGCCGGGGACGTATACGTCGAGCCATTGCCCTGGTAGGAACTTTGTTGTCGTTGTTGTTAGTTGAGTGGTGAATCTACGGTTATGGGAACTGAGAAGGAAATGCGGGACAAGTCGATGGATGGATGGGTGTGAGGTGGGCACGTCGCCGAAACCAAGTACAGAAGATTCACCCAGCAGACTTGGCCTGCTTGATGAATGGAAATTCAGACGGCTATCCATCTACCTCAAGTACCTAAGGCAAGCGGACGGAACATACGCGAATAGGAGGGGAGTCCCGCGGGATCCCTAAGCGGAAGATGCGCGTCGTGTCGTTGACCTCCTCGATGTGCCGGAGAACGACGGTGTTGAGCGACTGCGGGCATATCAGCATCGGTGCATATTTCCTCCGACACCCAATCCGCTCGTATGTTATGTGCGATGTCTTTCTCACTTTGTCTCGCGGTTCTGCCGCTGTTCTGTCGAGGTGATCCGGCCTGTCCGTCATGATTGCTCAGGCAGCGCCCAGTCGTGAAAGTGTCTCATGTACATATACACCAAGGACAATTGGGTTGCCTAAAAGTAAAAGACATAAACCGCGGCGCTCAAGAGTACTCCCTTCGTAAGAAAACGCTCTGTGCGTACTAGTCCCCAGACTCGTAGCTTCCTCTCTGCTTATCATGTGGATTGAAGGTCAACGGCTCCAACGCTCGGTTTTGGTGGGGTTGTGGTGATGCTAGCAACCTTCACCTCTCCCCAGCTTCACCTTCGCCTTTACTATTCGCGAGCTGGCGCTCATCTTCCCATGACATGTAAATTCAACATCGTCGCAAAATAGAGTACGATAATCGTGTCGACGTCACTATTATGCTATCCTTTCTTTGAAGTTTCGCATCTACTTTTATCTAACTAATCTCGTCCCTCTTGTAGTAGTCGGTTGTAAGACGCCTTATCTCAACAATACTTGCTGAATGCGAATGAATTCCTACAAATTCCCCCAAAACACCCGCTCTTACAGCGTCTGGAACATTCATTGAAATGAGTTGTACGTAATAAGTTCAACAAAATTACACTGATCAAACAGCGTCAATCGCTCTCAGGCTGCACTATCATATCCAGTTGCCCATAGGAGCTTGGTTGATTGCCTCTGTGTGGCGTTCCACGATGTAGTTGTGTCTCTGACCACTACTATCCGAGACGCCAACGGCTTCGTCGATGCCTGGTCCGGGTTGGTGACTCCACAGGCGCTCTGCTCGTTTATCCTTTCGCTGCAGGGGCGACGGAGAATGTCGGAGCCATTCCGCCTCGGTCAAGTTAAGGGCAATGGTTCGAGGCTCGATCTGATCACCGTCCAAAGGGCCACCTGTCTTTGGAGATGGCATATTTTGAGTTTGGGTTGGGGATGACCTGGCAATAGGAGAGTCGTACTGGGTAAGATGTCTCTCCAGGACACTACCGGTTGTAGGGATATAGCCTCTCGGAGAAGGTAGCTTGGGCGAATGAGAAGTCTCAGTGGAACCCGGCGAACTTGCGTAGTCGGAGAAAGAGGTGCCTTCTTCGGCTCCGGTGTCAACTAGTTCCAACGCCTGCATCGACTCCGAAGAGATGAGCATGGGTTGTGCCGTACTGAGTCTAATCTCTTCATTCTCGAAATCGTCGCTCTCAACATACAGTCTTAAGGAGGGTGTCAATGACGGGCAGTTTGAGCGTAGCGATGATGCTGACGCAGGTCTTGTCTGAACGTTGGGAATTTCAGGTAGCGGGCGTTGCTGTACCTCACCCGAGAGCTCCGTCTCAGGAATCCGATTTGTGGCTTTAGCGACTGCGCCCCTTAAAGAAGATGGCGAGAGCTCAGGGGGGCTCTTTAAAAAGTACTCCTCCGGAGCATTAGTTTCTGCGTGTGCAACTTCATCTCCTTCTATAACACCAAAATTGTCATCGAAGACCTGAGACTCCAGCGTTGTAGCATCAAAAGTAAACCGCCGAGCAAGTGGAGAGGTAGATTCTGATCTCGGCTTCCCCGTAGGTCGTTCTCGCCGCGTATTTAGTGAGCTCCTGGGGGCTGGTGACATGTCGAGTCCCAGTTGGGGAACGAGATTGAGCTGCTTGAGATACTTCATGGACCTATAGTGGAAACAAAATGTAGCATAAGGGGAGTCCTTTGCATCAACCAGGTAGTAGTTGTAGTACGTGGCGTCCTCGGGATTATCGACTAGACCACCGCTAGGAGAGCTAATGAAGGCGAGGTTTGGAATATTAGCCAACGTATCGGTACCGGTAGATAGGGAAAGGGAGGCGTTCTTACGTGATCCCATAGCGGTCCTGGTTCCGATAGGCATCAAGTTCAAGTGCAATGCGCTTCCGTCCTTTGCACCGGAAAACCTGCACCTCAATAATACCGCCATCTTCTGCAATGGATTTCTTGTCTAGACCAGGCATGAAATGGAAATACCGTGTCTCAATGCCGGGATAACCAGCCTCGTTATAGCCGCACGCGTCTCCCCACTTGTCTTCCGGTTGGTAGAGGGCCCTAACGACGAGTCCCGTAGAGTGAGTATTAGTGTTAATGCCCCAGGATGAGATGTGACGCCCATTCATGGTCATCTTGAAGAAGATACATCGTGAGGGCGGTGGAGACTGGTTGATGAGATAGCGCAGCCAAAACTGCTCGCCTGGAGGTGGTCGTCGTTAGTATGGTGTCGAGGGCGAAGAACAGTGAGGGTAACGTACCGGGCAAAGACGGGATATAAACAGATATACGCGGGTTTACCTTCTTTAGGCGTGTTGGGTCGATATCCTCGGCTGTGGATGGGATATTAGGTTGCGATGCCCGGCCTGTTCCCGTGGCGGCGTCGCAGACGACTGGGAGTGTTGTTGCTCTCAGGAGACAGACAGAGGAGCCGTCGGGGTGAGGATATTCGGTAACTTGCTTTGCCTCGAGGCTGGCATGGATGGAAATTTCAATCCCCCTGAAATAAGGCATATCGAAACTCTTGATGTAAATAAGCTGCAAAGAAAAAGATGACGACGTAGAGTCGAGTAGAAGGGGCACAATTATGAAGGAGACGCGTCACGCAGTACAGAACGAAGGCCTCCGAAGCCAGTACCCTGTGATGATCATGAAGTCCCTTCCCCGGTACCGGTTAGACGGAACGGATATGTAAAAGAGGGGAGACGGGGGAACTTGGAAAGGACAAGAAACAAGATAGAAGGCTGGAAACCCGCTGGGCACATGTGTTAAGGGTGGGCATGAGTGCGCTGGGAAGAGGAAGGAAGTTACCATAGAGACGGCGGTTCCTTCTGCTGGACACTCGATGAGCTAGCCGAGCATGAACGGCAGGATAGGTTAGTAGCTTACTTGGTAGGTACTGCTGTATAAACACACGTATCTCTTATGTAGGTACAATAGGCTTAAGTTGGTCTATGTGTATAAGTACATTTTCGTCACCCTCCCGTCCCAGCCCACTTGTGTCATTATTGCAACCGCTCTCGCCTTCAGCTCCATATACTACTAGTAGTCGACAGCAAGACATACAATTGCAGCACGCGTATGGGAGGAGAGGCCGATTTACGTGGCACGACTGTATCGCTGGGCGGAGGCTCTGGTAGATTCTTAGTACTTGGTATGCCAAAGACATCTCTCATATCGCAAGCAGTAGAGGAGTTACCCAATGCTCCATGCCAATTTTGACGGCCATGTTTGGCATTCAGAAAGAAACCTCTAAATTTTGGACAACGGCTAAAATAGAAGACTGACCCATGTAAGTTATCATTGCTCTATTCTCTGGGGAGTATGCTGCACCGTCATAGAGAAACCAGATCATGACGCCCGTAACGAACCATCAATGCCCATATTCGCATCGGTTCACCTAAATTCTGGAGGGTGGGCCCGACAAAGCCTATTTCATAGACCAATTCGGGTCATCTGTTTACTGCCCGCATCCCTTGCCATCCATATGCCCACGCATTACGGCCAATTGGAGCCTATCGGCGGACAACCCCTTCGAGGAAGATAACACTAGTACCATACCAATGCACTGATGTATTTCTAATGGGGAAAATGGCCATCTATTCCGTTCGTGGTCCACCTACTATGTACACGTATCGATATCGAGGGAGAAGTGGTATACACGGATCGATGGAATCCATCATCCTCCTAGCACCTTTTTCGTGTCCTCCTCCTTGTCGAGCAAGCCGAGATTCCTTATCTGACCGGCGCTCGGCGCATTATCTCGCGGCGACGCAGCTTCGGCTTTTCTGTAGGCGGCCTGCAGCTGCCTGACTCTCGCTGCCTGTGGCCGGGGTTGCCGTCGGTTAGCTACCACGGATTTCGGCCGATGCCTGTGGAACACGACTGACCTCCTTCTTGTGGTGCAGACACTCGTAGTAGTCCTCTAGTATGGGAGCGCACTTCTTCTTGCCGGTGTCATCCTCGGATGATGTGTTGACGACGTAGCAGGCGAGGACCTCCTGCCAGAAGGGAAAGCACCGACCGGGGCCTGTAATCCTCAATTGCGTGGGTTAGTGGTTGTTGCGACCTCTGCTGGGGTGGGAGACAGACCTCCCTGCAAACCGTATCCAGAGGCCATGGCTGACGATGTGCAGAGGATACTCGATAAGTTTGGTGGCTGGAGGGTCGATGGCGGCTCAATTGGAGCTGGGCAGTTCGTGTCGTTGACTTGGGGAGTGCTTTAAGCTGCTGAGGTTTGGAATTGAACGAATGTAGTTGGCTGCTTGAGTAAGGTGGATGGATACTTACTTACCTACTCTGGTGGGTGGCATTGATGAGTGCTAGGCCACTGCAGACACTGTACGCGTGGGATAAAGAGCTCGTCGCTGATTGGCCTGGCCGATGATAGAGCGCCTGGGAACCCCACGTCTCGATGTGCCGCCGCTAGCTACAGAGCTACCAACATAGGTACAGTGCTCGCCCGCAATCGCAATGTGGACAAAAGAGCGTGATGCCATCATTTGTAGATGAGCTTTAACCTAGCACAACAAACCCTCGATACAGTGCCCTCCAACAATACAACCCCGACGGCTCCCCCTCGAATTTCGCCCTACTACAGAGAGCAGACTAAAAGGGGAAGCAAGAGGCAGAATGCCACTGTCTTCATGAAAATGACAGCTTCCCTGTCTCCGCCGAGAGTGCTGCTGCTCGCTGTCCACTTCGCCACCAAATCCGACATACGGAGCTTGGGAGCTCTGGTCGCCCACCACCCCAATGTCCTGCGGCCCGAACTGATCCTGCGAGTGCTTCTAACGTGTCTGCCCGAAACCCTTCCGTCGAGCGAGTATGTCGGGCTCGTGGAGCGCATCGAGTCGGGTGATCTGTACTCGGAGCCCGACCTGTCGATTCGGTTCGACTCGTCTTCCGTCCAGGACATCACCGACGCCGAGGCAACCAAGAAGACCCGCCGCCTCCACCTGCTGCCGCTTGCGTGGGATCGCAGTCCCAAGGATGCTCTTCAGGACCCCGTGTCGTTATTCCTGATCCATCGTGCCCATCGTGTTGACCAAGAGGCCGGCCTTCTCACCCAGCTGCCCGACCTCATTGTGCCGTTCCTCCAACATGCACCCTGCATCCGCACTTGGATGGTCTCGGCCCTGCTGCCTTTGCTGCGTCGTAATTACGAGTATTATCCGGACGAACCCATCACACAGACGCTCGAATCCTTTGAGCGCCTAGACAGCAGGACGGCAGTGAATATATTGCTGTCGCGGACCGGTACTCGCGAGGAGGACTTGTCGCACGTGGGAAGGGATCTTCGCGGATTGATTGGACCATGGCTGTACAATGATGCGCGATGGGGCAACGGAATGGAAACACAGAGCCACACAGAAAGTAGTAGAGCCGGCCTGGTATCGTGCCCGGCTTGGGAGCATGTACTCGAATGGCTCACTACCCAAGCCTCTGTGTCGTGGAAGGTAGCTGTCAAAGCCTTTGACCAATGGGACGGGCCAACTGATGTCGATCTGGGCGAGTATGGTTCGGAATGGTTAGATGATGAGGAGCAGGGACTCTTAGAACAGAGGTTTGCTCGCGCAGCGTTGGCTTCGGCTTATTTGATATCTGAGGCCTCCGTGGAAGCCCTCTCGGGAGTTAACAGTATCATCACAAAAATAATGACCCTCCTGGACCAAGACCCCTGTCCGACTCTACAAGTGGCTTCCTCTCTGCTCTCGCCGTTCACGGAACCGGAAAGGGAGAATCTCGTCTCTGCCAAAAGTGCCTCGTTGATGCGAAACCATTTACTCGAAGAATCAAACTATCTTACAACCCCCAACCCAAAATCAACTCATCTTCTGCACATTCTAACGTTAAGCGCCTTCATACTCACGAAAGCCGGAGCGCCTTGCAGCGTTCGACGGGCTGGAGAGCTGGCTTTTCTACAATATGAGCGGGAACAGAAAGCTGAGGCCATAAGATTAATTCGCTCGTTTGGTGCGAATGGGCCCAAGAACGACGACAAGTATTGGATTCGTGCTAGGAATGAACTTCTGTGGCTACGCGACTGGGGCGCCGAAGAAGCATTCGGGTCATCTGATATTCGTATTTTTGGTATTTTTGGTCAGCTCAAGAAAGACTTCCTCGAGGTTGAGTGTCTCAGAACATTTCTGACCAACACACGTAAGTTGTAATAGTGGACGCGCTTAAGGTATGATGGAGCTTACGCGCACTCAGGTTATTCCCTCGCAAGGTCGATATACGAAGACTCACCAGAGAAACCTTTGCGCGAAGACGTATTGCAAGATACTGTTGTAACTGCAGCGATGGAGGCATATGACAATGCTTCTAATCCGCATCGCGGGCGTGGAGGGCTTCTGAAGTGTGATGACATGTGAGTTCGCTTATTCCATGGCTTATTAAGGATCCGCACTAACGTCTTCCCTAGTGTTCATGCATTTCCTAAGACTTTAGCAGAAACACATCCTGCGGCGAGACGAATTGAAGCGTTGCTGAGAGCGACCCATGCTTTGTCCGAGTACCGTCTTGTCCTAAAGAAAGGAGAGCCGTTCACCCCTGTAGTATTAAGAGTTCACACGGACCCCGTCTCAATCATCGGCAAAGTGTTGGAGCAGAATCCAAAGAGTTATACCAATATTCAAGACCTTCTCGACATCGGATCTAACATGGTCGATGCTGGTCTGCTTAACAGCAACAAGCTGGGGCGATCGAATATTAATCCAAAGCCATCCGCTGATCAGCATGTAACCACCAGGAGACGAATAACGGCGATGTGTGTGGATGCGTCGCTGACAGAGGATGACTTTGAAACAGCTTATTCCTATGTGGTTAATCGTGTTGCGTCAGATGCCGACCCTCAGATAACAGATGAGTATTCCTGGAAAGCTGCCTTGCAGGCGGGTAAGTACCGCCGCACGGCCCGGACACTAAAGCCGACACATATTGGAACAGCTAGCGGGAATCTGGACATACGACATCTGGAACAACGAATCGAGTGTCTTTCCGCGGCGGTGTGTATTGCGCCGCCTGCGACCTTACAGGATATCTTAAATGCCTTCAGGAAATGCGAAGAAGAGCTCAATGCTGCGATTAAAACTGAAGAGGCGCAAGAATCAGCGTGGGATGATCGGGGCGATGTACAAGCGATGCCTGGTGCGTTTAACAGTACCGTGCCTGCAGGCGTGGCAAGGAACACAACAAGGTCATCACGGCATGTCGAAGAAGCGCCTATGTCGCTCTTTGACCTATCGCGAGCCAGTATGGCCAGGGCTCAGCACAACCTTTCAGCGTTGTCAAGTTTGCAACGCAGTGGGCAGTCGAGAGCGAGTGATGCAGAGGGGGGCTTGGACGAAGCTTCCGGACAGCTACGAGTCAGGAAGAGGGATCAGCTCAGAGAGGCAGCCGTCGGTACGTTGGCATCGGGCGTCGGCTGGCTTATAGGAGCCCAGCCCGTTGATAGGAGTCAGGAAAGGGAATGAGAGACGTGATGATGAAGTGTAATATTGATATGTCCGCACAAGAATTGCCATGGAATTACAATACTATCTGAATGGATGAGCGTGGGTCCATTGCCACACTGTCGAAGTCATGGAGTATTGCGATAGCATGGTGTTATTAGTTGTTGTGAAACGACGTACTGGTCAGATATACCGCGTTGCGGTCTTATGGCAAATATTACGTGCTAACGTTGTTGACTGCGCTCAACATAGTTACAGAAGACGGAATGGAGGGTGTCAAGCCGAATGGGAACCATAAGTCAAAAAGCACCTCTTCAGCGAGATGGCACATGATTACTCCAAACAAGCTAACATATCCATATCCAACTAGCCACACGATAAAGAACCAAATGTTTTTGTCACCACCGACTGGTTACCCATCCATTCAGGTCTTCCCTTCAAACCCGAAGCAAAGCCTGCTATCTTTGCAAACACATACTAACACACAAACTCTTCACCTATACGGACCCAGCTGACCGCGACGCGAAGACGTGAGTCCGTATCTCCCCAGGGCCCGTCTCGCCCCGTATCTCATGCCGCGGCTGGGACCCTCGTTGTTGACGTCAAACCGCACCGACTTCTTCGCACCACCATAGCCGCCGGGTGGAGACGGGAGGAACGGATTATCGACATCTTCGCCAGATTGACCCTGTTGCTTGGTCCAGAACTCCTTCAACGCGGCCCCGAAAGCCTCGAGCTCCGCACTCGTGTCCGCTTCTTGCGCACCGTTCTCCTTCTCCGAGTCGCTGCTGTTGCTACCACTACCACTACTACTACTACCACCAGCAAATCCCCCGGCGGTGGCGGTGGCGGGCGTGGCCAAGTCAGTCGTAGTCCGTCTCTTCTTAGTCGGCGAACTCGACGACCCGCCCGCGGTTCTCTTCTTCCCATTGGTGATATTTGGCGTGCCGGGGGCTGCTCTAGTGCGAAGTTCTTGCAACAAGGCCGCCGGTTTCCCGTCTTGCTCTTCGTCGCTCGATTCTTCCGACGACGCGGCGCTGCCGTGCTCGTACAGCGCGACGGTCGGCGTCTCGGGCTGGTAGCGCGGATAAGGCGTGGGTGGACCGGGGACACCACCGCCGGAAGACGCGACGGCCGCGTAACCGGAGGCATAGGCGTTCTGTTGCTGCTGTCCAGAGGCGTGGCCGTCCCGGTACGGTTTCGAGATGGAGGTCGCGGTGGGTGATTTCAGGGGATAGTGCACCGAGGCGATCTGCGTCTCTGCCGAGGGTACCGCCATGTTGGCCTTCACCCCGGGAGCGAAGGCGACCGTCTTCTTCTTCCCCTTGCCCATGCCACCGGCTTTATCATTATTATTGTTGTTCTCGTTGTTCTTGTTGTTGTGGTTCTGCCACCCCGTGACGCCCTTCTTCTTCGTCGCGCCCCCCTGAGGCTTAGAGAGCGTGGCGGACGGCAGGGAGCGCTTCTTGTCCTCGGCCGACGGGTTGTCGGGCAGCCGCACGGGGTCGAGAGAGTACTCGGTCCCAAACTCGGCCGCCCGCCACCGCGCGAGCGAGTGTACCGTGATGGGGCCCAGGCGCAAGGGTTCGCGCGCGCCCGTCTTGGGCTCCGTGATGGCCCGGTTGAGCGGGTCCCAGGCGTGCGTGTCGACGGCCTGGGGTCTGAAGATGATGTCGCTGGGTACGTAACACAGTTGCAGGCGGTCGTCGAGGTGCGGGAACCGCGCCTCCTGCTCGTCCCACGTCGCGAAGCCCGTCTCTATCCGGCCCGCCGGCTGCTTTGGTGGCAGCACTTCGCTTGCCCATAGCCCGTCGTACGGGTCCGTGAGGTTGACTCGCCACCAAGTCGGGTCGTAGACGCTCTGGCTGGGAGCCGCTGGCTTGTGGGGTGCTCGGTGCGAGGGTCCCTTGTCGTCATCCGGGTCGGGTTTACTGGAGGGTACTGTTGAGTATTCATTGGGTGGTGGTGGTGGTGGCGGCAGCGGCTGCTGTTGCTGCTGCTGCTGCTGCTGTTGCTGTTGCTGTTGTTGCTGTTGTTTTTGCTGCTTCTGCTTCTGCTGTTTTTGTTTCTGCTTCTGCTGTTTCTTCTGCTGCTTGACCAGCTTGGTGGCCACTTTCACTTCCTGCGGAAGCTTACTTTTAGTCTGTGTTGCCTTGGTCGTACATTTTGGTGTCGGTTTGGGAACTGATACAGGGCTTTTCTTGGAGAGTGGTTCTGGGGTTTCCTTTGGGGTCGTCTGTTGGTGCGATTGCTGCTGCTTCCTGAGGTGGCTGACAGCCTTGTGTACTCCTTGCAAAATCCCAGTCTGAGTCTTTGACGCCTTGTTCTTCCCTGATGACGGGTTTGCCTTCCCGTGTTTGCTATAATGGTGTTTTGGCACCGGCGCTGTCGCCTTCGTCTGCTTCTTTGTATTCCCAGGCTTTCCCAGATCTGGGGAAATCTGGAAGAGCTTAAGAGCCTGTTTTACTTCCTCCGCGAGCTTAATCTGCGAATCCGTATCGCTGCTTTCCGTATCCGTTTCCGAGTTCCAATGTAAAGCTAGCGGTGGTTCGGCATTCGCGTCCGAGCCCGAGCCCGAGCTCAGGCTCAGATTCCGATTCGAAGATGATGGCGGTGTGTTGGGTTTTTCGGCTAGGAGAACGTTGAGAACGTTGTCCGCAAGTATGTCTGCCCAATCGCCCTGGCCCTTGGTATGCTCAGCCGTGGCCAACATGGCGTAGGCCGTAGCCATGACCTTGTCGGAGACGTCGTCAACGTCAAGGTCGGCGAGTCCGCCGAGCTCCTCGCCGGCGTCGATGATGTCGTCTTCATCGGACGGGGGGCCGTAGACGACGGCACGGAGAGCCTTGGGCCCTGCGATGCCGGGCCCATCAGGGGGTGGCGCGTCGTCGTCGGTGAAAGAGCTGTCACTACTGCTCCCGCTGGGCGAATCCTCCGGTCCTGTGGTCCGACTGCTCACCACGACCGTCTCAGGGCTATGCGAGCGGGAACGAAACCGATTCCTCTTTTCCTTGTTTGCCCAGTTGCGAAAGGAGCGCGCCATGGCCTCGGTGGCGGTCAGGCTCGTCTCGCTGCGGGCGTCGAACGGCCTGTGCTGCAGCGGTATAGACGGGTCGGTGCCTGGGACGACGTGGCCCGAGTGGTCGGCCATGGTGATCTCGCGGAACTGCTTGCCGATGGCGGCGGCGATGAGGAGCTGGTGCGACATGCGCCGGACGCGGTTGCGCAGCCGCTCTGCCGTCTCCTCTCTCGCCGCCTCGGCAACGCCTTCGAGGTAGGCTGCCTCAGATGGCGTCGGCGTGGGGTCTCTCACGGGCAGCCCTACCTTCTTGCGCTCCTTGCGTAGCCATGCCTCGTCCTCGTCGGTTTTCGCCCATTTCATGGCCTCTACGGCCTTCTTCTTCTCCAACTGTCTGCGGCGGCCTTCTGCGCGCTTGCTGACCCAGCCTTGCTTCAGGGCCGCTGCAGGTCACGTTCACTCTATGTTAGCCAGAAGCGTTACCCGTGCGTTAGAGCAGAGTCCCTATCAAAGAAAGGGGCCTGGTAGCAACGAGAGCGATGAGGAAGTAGCCTAGGGAGGAGCTTTGGGGGGCTTATAACTAGTATCATCCGGCCCATGAAATTGGTAGTACATGCGATGTGAAATCTCACGTACCCTGCAGACTAAAGCCCATTTCCTGTAGATTATGTTCTGCCATGACCTTATATGCCCTGAGACGTTCCAATTCTGCCTTTAGCTGCTGCACTTCGGCTGCCGAACCGCCCCCCTGGCCGGATGCTGACTGACTCGCCATCTTGGTTGCGTGTTCGCCTCGAAGCTCTGCAAGATCCCCTACTATCCGGATATGACTTATGTATCACGCAGTACCTGTGTACGTTTGATGTGTGGAATTATGCGAGCTACCCATGAGCTCTGCATGGAGATGAGCGAGTGAACAAGGGAGTAGGGGATGAACGGGCAAAGATACGCATACCGCCAGCGATCCTGAAATTCATTTCTATGTCTGGGCTCTCTACGAGCAGAATCTTTGTTCTTGTATTTCCCTTTTCGGTAAATTGTCATGGTCGTGGTGGACGTTTCCGGAAACAGGTGTTATATCTTTCTTAGACTTAGACAAGGTTTCTAGAAGCTTTCAATTCAGTTGGATGTTGTATTTCCGCCCGCTGGACAGGCATTGAAATGGATGAAACCGGAAAGAAATAGTGAGAATTGTCAGTCTATCCGCTTTATCCTGTGTACAAAAGCGGTCGCCATTTACATAGTATGCCCAGTTAACATTTAATAAACATATAACTATACATAGAAGAGCAAACACGATGCCATTAATATTATTCATGTGGGTTTGATTGACTATCTCGTCTAGCTTCCACAAACCTATATTATGTTCCGATACGTGTAGTTACTCTGGCCAAGTCGACCCAGAAATCGAATCAGCCAGGGACTCGGCTAAACGGGCGGTTGGCAATTCCTAGGAATGCTCTGACCATCATGTATGCATGCGCGGGCGTTCGTAGCCGAATATATTGTATCACATGCCAGGTCCCGTCCTTGTATGTAGCTTCTAAGACATGCAAACAAAGCTCTATTAGCATATTATAAAGAGGGGGAATACTTTACCTGTTGGGAATCAAGTCCGATTGCTCGGTCAAGATCAAACCAGTAACAAGTATTGAGGACCAGACGCGAACGCCAAGTCATGAAACCCCAGGAACTGATGTAATCTGAAAGTGCAGTACCACTAGAGGGCCAAGGTGTTACGGTGGCCAGACTTCGTCATACAATTCAGCAATCTGTTGGGCGACGTGAATTCTGCTGTGCTGAATGTAGCGCTTTTAAGGCGTGTATCAAGGGTAGTTTACGGTATTATGGTCGAGTCGATTCAATGGTGCACCTTTTGGGAATTTGCGATCAATTATGTTGCATTCTGCAGGACCACCAATGCAGAGCTGTCTCGAATATCTGCTCCGGCAAAATGTTGCTGAAAGCTGGCTCAGTCGTCATGCTCGTCAAGCTGGAAAAGAAACCCCGGAAGAAATAATGATACACGTGACTGGCTGAAAGGCCGATTCCGATCCCACGGGGAAAAGGGGTTATTGGCGAAGGCGGGTCCAAGGGTTGATGGACGTGTTGGGTGTGTGCGTGGGTGTGCAAGTTGACCTAAACACTTCCTCCACGACATTCCTGGTGAATTCCTGACAAATAGCAAAGGTGCGAATAGCACAAGAAGCCCAATGCAAACCTAGCAGCATCCTAGTCTCCCTTTTTGTAAAAACAACATGTCCGAAGTCGATAGCACAACAAAACGAAAAGGAAAAGAAAAAAGAACGAGAAAGAAATTTTGAAACACAGCAGAGCTACTCGAAGCCTTTTCCATCCATGTATACCTGCCGAAAATGAACTCCACATGTCGCAGTTTTTATGGCATCCGCCGAAACTTGCACGTCGAAGAGGAACAAAGGTCAACGAGATGAGAGGCTCGGGCTTTGATCATCGCTAGATCGTATCTAATGTCATGCCAAGAACGATTAGGGCCCTCAAACGATGTACCAACAGCAGTGATCAGACGCTGGAACTCTTGCTACTGGCAGCTTAGGGGCCACCAGCATAAGGTTCACGGGCATCATTTCGGGGACCAGGCTCTGCATATCCAGAAGCAGCAGGGTCACGGGTTCGTTGACCGTCGCGATCAGGGCGGTCATAACGTTCTCTGTCATAGCCGGGGGCGCGTCTCTCCTCGTCACCGCGAGGAGCGTATCGCCCACGGTCTTCACGTTGTCCGCCGTAGCGATCGACGCGACCGTAGCCGTCCTCATTGCGGTCACGACGCTCATACCCACGGTCGTGGCGGTCTTCTCTACCAGCACCGGCACCGGCACCAGCGCCGGCACCAGCACCGCCACTATAGCCGCCTCGGTCATCGCGATAACTGCGGTCGTATCCTCGGTCCTCACGGTAACCGCGGTCGCCACGGTCGTCATGACGAGGGCGGTCATGACCTCCACGATAGCGGTAAGGATCATCACGACCACCATAGCCACCCCCGTAATGACCACCGCCACCGTAGCCACCGCCGTAACCTCCACCACGACGACGGTCGTCAAAGCGGGGACGCCCGCCGTGTTCTATAGAACAAGGTTAGCACTATGAGCAAGGTGTGGACTACGTGATACTGACCTCTCTTGGGCGGGCCGAAGTACTTTCCGGGAGTGGGGGTTCGAGGTCGGGCACGGCGAGCCTTCTCAATACTGAGGGATCGGCCTTCTATCTCCTCATCCTGGAGGCCCTCCTTGGCAGCATCTGCTTGCTCGGAAGTGACCATCTTGACGAATCCGAAGCCTCGAGACTCCTTGGTGTGGGGGTCTTTCATGATCTGGCACTTCTCGACTTCGCCATACTTCTCGAAGAGGCGGGTGACCTCGGCCTCGGTGAGACGGGGGTGGATTCCGGTGACGAAGAGATTGGATCCTGGATTCACAGAACCATCTTCGTCCCTGCCGTTCTCTTCTTTGGGAGCCCTATTGGGAGCAACGTTGTTAGATTGTGGTGACTTCGATGCTCATCTCGTAGATATATAGGCCATTGGAGCTGGCGTTGCTTACCGGCTGGCCTGGGCATTGCCAGGAGAAGCAGATCGGCGTCGGGAGCTGTCGATGCCGTCGTCGCGGGATGGGCGGGGAGAGGCGCTGCGCTGGTCACGCTCGTAGCGGGGACCGTCGTCTGCTCAGGATAGGACGTAAGCAACCAGTGAGAGTGCGGTTGGTAGAAAGGGCGCAAGCAGACGCGGGAATTACCATCATAGCGGTCTCCGCCAGCAGTTTCGTAATCCATTGCAGTGGTTGCCATGGTGGGCAGGACAATATGCGCTGTCTAGGTTGTGCTAATGGTAAGTCAATGCACAAGGCAATGCGTGAGGCAATGCGTGAGGCAATGCGCGCAGATTTGGTAGAACTTAGTAGACGCAACGCGCGTCATGTAGCGTTGAAGAAAAAGGTTGGCGAGAGGCTGTCAACTGTGGCGAGTGGAAAAACAAGCGCGGACGATGCGGAAGGAAGTGGCAGTTACAGGCGTTGCCAGGGCAGATCCAATGCAAAGTGATTGATTGTAGGATGGCGAGCACGAGAGAGGGATGGGCGGAAGGAGAGAAGCGAAAGGTGAGGTGAGGCGAGGTGAGGCGGGACGAGGCTCTGGTTGGCTTGGTCCTTTTCGTGTTTTTGTTCTCGTGGTTGCACCAAAAACAATGAAAGAGAAGAGAGAACCGCGGCCACAGTGTGCAGCGTGCTCGGGTGGTTGTTGCGTGAAAGCGGAAAGCCGACGTGACGAAAACCGACAAGGAAAGGCGCGGAGAGTGCCAAACTCACCTACTGTACCTGGCTTTCTCTTGCCGTCGCGCTGGTCGTGAGGCGGGGGGAGGAAACAATGCAGAGGATGTCGAGACGAATTGGTAGAGGGAAAAGGGAAGAGTGCGGTGGTAGATGTGCAGTGTCGAGCCTACTGTTCATGCACAACGCGCGGTAGCAGAAAAAAAGATGGGAAACGGGTGGAATGATGGATTTGCTTTGCTGGGGGGGAAGGGTCGAGATTGCTGGAGACAGGGAAAAAAAGAACAAATGACCGGGGGAGGCAAATTTCAGGCTTAGTACCTAGTAGCCGCAGCGAGACGGTACTACCTAGGTACATATGTAGGTAGACCTGGCCGGGTACACCACTACAGCTACCAATTTAGGTACCTTTTCACATACCCCATATGCTGTGATACAAAGGATGTACTTGCAGCATCTCTCTCTCTCTTGCAGAGGGCAATCGATAACAGACGGGACGGAAGACACCTCGCCTGTAAGTATACCTAAGTAGGTATATGTAGGTAGAGATAGGGCGCCCCAAGACCACCTGCAGCTACCTAGTGTACTGTAGGTGCCTGAGGTATGTACTTACGTACTGTAGCTGGTTGCCTGGTAGGTAGGTACTGTACGTGCCGTAGGGGCTTAGCAGATAGCACTGTGGCAAAAGTACGACCTACATGTAGGTAGGTATGATGTTTGTCTAGAGGCGAGGGGCAAGCAGAATACTACGCATCCATCCATAAAGGCCTTTAACACCGTCTCTCCAGGCTCTATTGTCTCTACCTCAGAGTCTATGTATTTCTATCTGTCAGGTGAGAGTCTACTACTACTCTATGGTGCACGTCGTTACAGCTCTCCCACTTCCAGCTCATTTTCGTCCAAATCTGCTGCCAACGCTTGCTTCACATCAATCTCGGCTGGGGTGGCGGAATCGAGGAATCGAAGCTCCTCTGCCGCTTTGCCCTGGCACGCTCTCTCCAATGCTAGGAACGCAAAATGGCCTCCTACTACGGGTCGCGCCATGAAGTAGATCCCAGGGAAGCCTCCCGAGCCTTCCGTGTCGTATAAATCCGTGAACGGTCGGTCTAGAGTTGCTCGATAATTAGCGAGAGCTCCAAGCTTGCCCGGGCTGACTTGATATCTACGAAATTTTAGGCTTACCCGTAGCCGTCTCGTTGACCCAAGCTGCCACATGCTGCAAGATCTCCGTCCGTACTCTCTTGCTAGCCACCGCCGCTGCAAAGAATTCCCAGTCGCTCTTAGTGTACAAGTGACGGCTGTCGAGTGGTAACCCGTATTGCTGAACCACATTATGATACCAATCACTCTGCATCTGGTAAATATTGTCAGGGATGAATTTCTTCGACTTGGGCTTGGCCGTGCGCGTATCACCAATTGGCTCCTGGTGAGAGCCCCAGAATCTACTCTCTCCAATTTTAGGTGAATTATCCTCGGGCAGGTGGAAGCACAGGAGCGCATCGGCAAAGATATTGTAGAGTGTTGTCCAAGATCCATACCACGTATATGCCAATTTAGCGTGAGTCTTGTCTCGAGAGAGACCAAATTCTTGCCATTTGTCGATGTACTCATCTGCTACGCTGGCATAGTATTTGGCATCGGACTCTTCACCTACCATTTCCGCGATACTGCTCATCGCCTTGATACCAACAATCCCTTTCAGGGCTAGGTTTGTTTGATTCGCCAGCCAGCCAGCGAAGTCATCAGTGCAGAGCTGGTTGGCCGGAATCAGAGACTCTCTGACCAGGTACCCAGTCCACTTCTTCCACAGTTCGTACGAGTGGCGTAGCCATTTCACAGCAGCTTTCTCGCCCGTGGTTCCCATAAGTCTGTGTGTGATATCCATGCCCTGGGCATCGATGTTCAGCGGGCTTTCCGCGGGTCCCGGTCCGAGAGGTCTCGTCCACGGAAGGGCGTTAACTGTGAACGCAGGCTGTGTATTGTCTCTCAAAGCATTGGCCATTGCGAGGCCCATGATCAACATGTTACCACACTCTTCCACAGGCATATATTCGTCATTACCGTCGCTGTGGCCTGTGGCGTTTGGGAAATGCGTTCCAAGATCATGCATGCTATAGTCATTAGGATACTGGCCGCTCAATTGATGTTCGAGAAGGGGCTCTAGGAGATAAGCTAGCCATTGCGGGTTTGTATATAGGAAGAACGGAAAAGCTGGAAAGATGACATCGACGGTCTGGAAATTGCCATTGGATGAGATCTCTTTGAGAAATAGAATAGGGGAGTCGGGAGTGCCGGAGAACTGCGTGGCACCCAGCACTTGGCGGGCAGAGAGGGCCACGATGTCTTGATAGTCCTTAGACCCGGAGGCGTAGGCATCTCTCGCCAGCTGGTCTGCGTAATCCCGTGCAAGATGGACAGCCGTATCGTAATCTTCATAGTGATACTGTATCATCTTCTCGGCGGTGAAGAAATGTGAGGCCCACAGGGGTCGCATCAGAGTGAGTCCTCGGGCGGAGGCGAACTGAACAACCGGGTCCTGCGTGAGAGCAAAAGTGAACACGATGCTGTCATGGCGAAGGCGAGCAGAAGAGGTCGAGTTTTTGCCCAACTTGAATGTCTTCGAAAAAGCAAAAATAGGCTCTGCTTCAAAGATACCCCGGTACGAGTTGTCGATTTCGTTCTTCAGCGAACCTGACTCTGCAAACAGTCGTCGTGTCCGCCGGGCCTCTCCAGATTGATGCTTAACGTCGCCGGGCGCTGAAACACGGAGTGTGCCCCATTCTGCACGATCTGCGAACTCAGTGAAGAGCTGTTCCTCAGCCCGCGCGACACGCCAGGTTTTCAGACCGGTTCCCGACCGGCTCGCGTGGGGCTCTTCAAGCTCCCATTGGATCTTACTCCCCCTGTCACCACTCACCCACTCTCCATTTACATCTATATAGAGGCTCACATCGGCGGAACCCTCGACAAAGCAGGTGAGGTAGCTGGCGGGCAATGCCTGCCTCAATGTCGACGTGGGCGTGATGGGCGATAAAAACGACAAGGTGATCTTGATGTCGGAATCTTGTATAGAATAGGTGAGATTGGTGGTGGAAGCATCAAATGTTGTACCGTGATATCGAGGAAGCGAAACGTTGTAGCTGTGGTGAGCGTTGAGTTAGTTTCGCAAGCCATTGCCACCGACAGAGTTGCCCGTACGCACCTTGGGCTGTCCCGGTTGAGGAAGTCTTGTGGGCGGCCAAGTAAAGGATATACGGTCTGGGAATGTGGGACAGAGGCCATAACGGCGAACCCAACGGTCTCGCCCCTCCAGAACATGGGCCAATGCTTCCAAGGAACATCTCGGGCGTGCGGCAACCAGATACTCAAATAGGGGTTACGCACAATGAGCGGTAGCACAGGGGGGGTGAGAGTCGAAGCATCGGCAAAGGGAACGGCCAGAGCCGCAATGGCGGGCCAGAGACACAACTTCATGGCCGCAACTAAGAGGATACCAAGCGGCTCCTCATCTGCCAATCAGTGGCTTGAGAACAGAGGCGAAAAGAGTGGAAGGTCACGGAGTCGATGCAGTGTAGATCTGGCCGTAGCGGTTTTAATCTATACGATATATTATAGAGCAGCGGGGGGGTCTAATGCAGTTTACGGACGTTAGGGGGTCTGGAGGCTCAAAGAGAATGGAGTTGAATCGTAAGCTGAAGTTGAGCTGAGGGAAGACGGAGGAGTAAGACGCATCGAGAGACAGCCAATCAATCAGCCAGCTGACGGAGGTTGGAGGAGCTGTCCCAGGTTCTGTACATCTGCTGTACCTTACGCCTCAAGAAGCTGTGGGCAGCTCTGGGAGTGACATCACCGTTCCCCATGGGCCCCTCCGTCCTGTGTTACAGACCCGCACAGGACCCGCAGATGCGTAACGGGGCTAAGGGCTGGCTGAATCGAACCGTACCAGAGGTCCCAAGCCGGAAGCGGGGCCTGCTGAACCGTGGAGGTACCTACCTCTTTAGCGTCCCAGATACATAGGGTAGTACTTCTTAGTGTACCTGAGCCCACCAATAAGTACCTAGGTACCTGCCTACATGCACATATGTACTGTAAGTAGGTGGGTAGGAGAAGATACCCAACTGCCACCAAATCTGCTCCCCCCTCCAAACGCAGATTCTAGACTCATGATCTTTGTCGAGACTTCAAGTCCTCTCCTGCAAGCCGAGGCCGGTATCGTCTGTAAGGTACCATCTTACCACCTACTAGGTTAGCAAGATCTAGCTCAACCCAGTTCCCAAGGAGTAAGAATTGTAACCTCAGGCCAGCCAACTGGAATACTAGACCTAATACTAGAACAAAAGAGTGGAAACGCCAATGCACGCAGCCGCGTAGTATCGGCAATTTTTAAGCATAGATTCATGCAACAGATAGATTGCGATGCGTGCGCCTTCTCGACTTCTATAGTATCCAGGGTCTGCCTCGCCCAGTCGTGAGCATCAATAACTCTAGTGTAAGTACGTGATGAGCTACTTTCCCGTTTTGTCTCGGCGAACAGGACCGAGCCTTGCGCAGCCATGGCCTGTGGAACCAACGCGTCGATTATTCCGCGCCAATCATTTCACCTTCTCTGCTCGTTTGGGGGCTCCATCTCCACTGCCGGGCCGTACTCCTACGAATTGCACTAGGTACATAGTATTCCGAGCGAGAGGGGTTCGACGGGTTCGCGGGGCGACAACAGGTTGGTAGTTGTTGAGATGGGAAACATATCTTAGATTTTAGACTTAAAAACATGCCTCTACTCTTTACTTACATCTTGCTGTGTTGTATCCTACTTGTTGGCGGTAGCTCGAATCCGCCCACTCACACATTAAGAGTAGTTGTGTTACTAGAGCAAATCTCATACCCCTATTATCTTTTAGAATGGCTCTTGCCGGAAAGGTCTTTGCGGTCACTGGCGGCGCCAGTGGAATCGGATTCGCTACCGCCCAAATTCTATCCCAGCGAGGTGCCACTGTCTGTATCGCCGATGTTGACCCCGATGCGATGAAACGGACAGAGAGCTATTTCCAACCCCTCAACGTCCCCTTCAGTATCACCAAGGTAGACATATCAAGAAGAGATGAGGTGGAATCATGGATCAACGGCATTGTAGAGGAATTCGGAAAGCTCGACGGAGCTGCGAATGTTGCTGGAGTCATCGGGAAACACCACGGCCTCAGAGAAGTCAAAGACTTGGATGACGATGAATGGGACAGGATTATTGCTGTCAACCTGACAGGGACTATGTTAGTCAAGTCACTATTTTTGACATGAGGCGCAAATTGGTAACCACCAGCAGGTACTGCCTAAGGGCCGAGCTTCAAAAAATCTCCGACGGGGGTTCCATTGTCAACGTTTCTTCGATCCATGGGTTCAAAGGTACTAAACCATTCGCATATATGTCATTCGCAGGAGACACTAACTATCAGCCCAGGTTTTGCGAAATACGGTGCATATGAGTATGTAATTCTTGAATTATTCATTCCTTGACAGTTCTACTAGCCGCCAGGCGTATCAATGCCTTGCTCGAGGTCGATACTCCTGATGATTCCTGTTTAGCTCCAGGGATCTTTGAGATCAATCGCATAGAATGCCGTTACTCACACAGGATTTCTGCAGTGCTAGCAAGCATGGTATCATCGGGTTGACCAGGACTGCCGCTAAGGAGAACGGCCATCGAGAAGTCCGAGTGAACGCAGTGGCCCCTGGGGCTATCTTCACACCGCTGATGGAGAAGGCGTGGAAGCTTCACGATTACACCCCCGCGAAACTCGTTAGAGGAACACCTCCCGAAGACGAAGCTGCCTTTGGGCGGCAAGGAACATCTGAAGAGGTTGGGCTGACAATCGCGTTTCTATTGGGACCAGATAGCAAGTATATGACGGGAACTGTCCAGTCCGTCGATGGAGGCATGTAGTTGCGGGTGTATGCAATACGTGCAGGTCGATTAAGTAGATGGATTAGAACACGTCCTCTGGCTGAACCTCATGATTTCTCCCATCGTCTCGAATGTGCTTCAGGGTCTTGTCTCGTTTCGTGGGCTTTCGCATATCGTAAGCATCCTCCCCATTGGCAGTAGGGTCGTTGACGTTATCGCCATAGTAGTCTTTTACGACGCGATATACGCTATATCCCATGTTTTCGTAGAACCTAATGGCCTTCTCGTTGCTCTTGCGGACAAACAAATCGACGAACCAGGCGTCGGCGGCTTCGGCGCCAGCTTCGAGCTTCTCGGTAAGAATCCTGCCAATGCCCAAACGGCGGGCCTCGGGCGCTACGGTGAGGGCCGTAATATGGGCATGCCACGGAAGATAGTGTTCGGAACGTTTGAAGTAGTCGGGCGAACTCTCCGTCTTGCCCATGACTGGGAGGAAAGACTTAGAAAGGGAAATCTCGTGGCGTGTCTGGGGGCACTATGAGGACCTACTGTAACCGAGTATGTTGCCCCTGTCGTCGACAGCAACTTGGAACAGCGAGGGCCATTTGGCATAGTATTGGAGGTAGAAACCTATATCATAAGTCTCGGTCAAGGGATCGAGATTGCATTTCGCAAAGCGATTCAGATCAGCCGGGGTAAAGGCACGGAACGAAGTCATGACGCTGGTTGATCCGCAGTTGGCCGCTGCGAGGACTGCCCGTGACAATGCTGGATTGTTAAAGACCTTGGGCGTTCAAGCTCGCGACCCTCACAAAGTGTGCATACCTGCACTATGGGCTGTGGCGGGGGGTCCCGGTCCAGATGTGCTTGGGTATCCATTCCTGCCTACTAGTATACATAGCTCCGGCTAGGTACAGCAGCACGGCCCTCATGTATTAGGTATGCTTGGATAGGTACCTACATACCTACTGCAGATTACACTACATGCAAAGTGGATACCCATGACACGACGGCTCACAGCGCTGTACCTCTGCTGTACAGCTATAGTACCTGCTGGACAAGTATGTACTGCTAAGTCAGCCACTAGACCACCATCCTTGTCACTGATGGCTCATTTCAATTGCCACGGACATCTTTTTGATAACAAACACCAAGGATCGTCAGGGTCAAAGTGAAGACCGCACTCGCCATCACTCGCTCGCTCGCTGAACTACTTTACACTACTGTACTCAAATCTCCCTCCTTGCCCAGTTGCCTTACTGGTATCCTCTCCGGACTAGGATATGCGACCGACATACCGGCTATGCGCCTGCCAACTCATCACTTGTCCTATTTAGCTTTTCCAATATAGCTGCAGCCATTGTCTTATACCACACCGGATCCTCTCCGCGCACCTCCGACTAATCTAACAAACCCGCCCATTCCCGCAACTACGCCATTCCTAGAACGCGTATCCATCTTGACGTGTGCGCCGAGTGAGACAACATAAAGAACTGGTCTCGTCTCCAAAGACAGACGGCCACGGGCGCATCTTCTGCGCTTTCGCCTTCGATTCGGAGACCGTCGTTTGCCCGCGCTCGCCGGCCATTCCGACTTTCCAGAAGTAGTCATGTCTCGATCACCACAGACCCCGCGTCACTCGCGCCACTCCTCCACCATCGACGCAACCTACTCTAGTATCAGCCCCAATATGTCGCCCAGTGCCCGACGGCAGTCCAAGTCCTCCTTCCACGAACCCCTGACCCCTCTCCGCCAGAGCATGAACGAAGCCGAGTTTCACGACCTTGGGGTCGGGGGTGGCGGCGGTGGTCAAGATAATGGCCTTGGAAACCTGGCCGATGAGCTGGCAGACGCCTTATCTGGGTCCGGTGACGAGGACGAATACTACGGGGACGACTACGAGGCACAGGAAGACGGACGCGAGACCATCGACGGCGTGAGAGACAGCGGTGTTGACGTCGCGAGCCAGATAGATCTACCAAGTAGGGCAAAGACTTCTAGTTTAAGCGTGCCTTCACCAAACCCCCGTGGCCACCGCCGCACAGAGAGTGCATACGACGGCAGCGAATATGGTTCGGAATCCGATCTTGACTCGCCCGGTATGCCGCCTAGCCTAGTTGCTAGGATGGATGCGGTTGAGTCGCTCGCTCGGAGGGGGACCGAAAGCACGGGGGGCCCAGCGGATAGTGTGTTCAAGCGGGTGACGGACGGCTTGAGGGACCTCGGCTCTCAGTCCGGGGTCGAGGGCAGTACGACGAGGTTAGCCTTCAGACTTTTGTCACCAAGGTTGTCCGATAGGAAGCATGCTGACTTACTCCACAAACAGGTTGATCACCGCACACTCCGCTTTGGCAACACATCTGACACATCAGACGAGGCAACTTCACAACCTCACGTTCCCTCTTCTCTCCCCGCTAGTCGCTCCACCTGACCCGGAAACTATCGACGCCCTGCTACCAATACTCACAGCTGTGTCCAGTGACATGCCGCGGCCCGCGACCTCGGCCTTCGACTCGCTAGCGGCGTTACATTCAGTCACATCAGACTTAGTACAGACACTCAACTACCTATCCGACACATTACACATGTCACGACAGACTACCACAACCGCTACTAGAAGGCTTAGGACGGCAAAAGAGATGGTGTCGGAGATGAGACGCGAGGAGGAGCTCAAAGAAGAAGGCGAGCGGTGGCTGGCCAGGGGCAACTGGGGGGAGAGGCTGCAAAACCGTGAATGCGCCGGCGTCTGCAGGGACGTCGTCGGCGGTTTTGAGGAAGTCTGCAATGGCTGGAGAGCGCGCCTTCTGGCTCAAGCTGAGTCGGCCTAGACTGAATGCCAATAGGGGTTTTTTGACGAGGGGGGGATGCTTGCATTAGATACAGGATTTTGGAGGGCTTGATGGTTACCGAAGTGGAGCGTAAAGTGGCTTCCTTTGGTAGATTGGATTATACGAAATGTGGAGGATAAGATGAGATACCTAACCTGCAATACGCTTGAAGATTTTTCTTTTTTCTTGGTCTGACTTTCTGTGAGGGAGAGAGAGCATCGAGACCAATGATGCCATGCCTCCAGAACAGAATGGGCGTTTTATATCATTAATTCTAGTTGAGAGGTAGACATTGTTCTCGCCTAGAAGGGAATATAGTAAAGCAACATGGGTGAGCTCGGAGATACCCCTATCTTGCTTGTCATTGTGAGCACATATGACCTGACTTGTACAAAACGGCTTATCATGCCTAGTCGCCTAAAAATTCATTAGATTCGAAGAGACAACGTAAACCTTGGCCACCAGTAACTCAATGCCACTATATGGGTTGAAGAAGCAGCAACCAACAATCCTCGGATTGTACAATAGGCGCTTCGGCTACCAACTTTATACTACTAGAGTACAAAAATAAAAATAAAAACACCATGGTTCCGAAATAGCTTGCATTGTGCAAAGCGTTTCCCACACCCCAACCGGACAATATCTAGTACAAAACAATGGAACCAAAGGTCGATATTTTCGTCCGGAACACCATCCTCTTCGTATAGCTTGCTCTCCTCTCAGTTACTGCTACTATCATTGCGCAGCATCTCAGCAACGTCAGCATCGATGCCGTCGTCGCCCCCTAGGTCTGGGAAGTCACTCGTTTCGTCTAGACGTCGCTTCTTGGCCCCGTTGGCCGCGGTCGCGACAGACCTATAGGGCGAGCCCACAACGGTGGGGAGCGTCTGTTGTGTGGTTGTGGTTGGCGGAGAAGAGTGGGTGGGGAGCTTGTTGTCCTCGGGCGGAAATTCAGGCGACCACTCGGGTGCCGAGTTGCTGGGTTCTGGTTCGAATTCCTCCTCCTCGTCGTTGGACGGCGGCGTCAGGGCCTCGACTTCGGGCCTGTCCGGCTCCTCGGCTGGCTGGTGGTCGTCCTGGCCGCTGCCGGTCGGGTAGGGCTCGTCGTTCGGGAGCCCGGCCATAATCGCCCCCTCCACTTCCGTCTTCCTATCCTCGACCTTCATCTTCTTCTGCATGACCTCTTCGAGCTCGTTCTCGTCCGCTATCAGAGCATTTCTGTTTGTGTCTAACAGCTTCTGGAGTTCGTTGACTAGCTCTCTTCGTGCCTTGACGCACTGCTCCACTGCGCCCTCGGCTTGGGCCAGCGTCTTGAGTAGACCGCTGAGTCGGGCAGCGTAGACGGGAGCCGACGGAACGGTACTGCCCGGGGCCATGAGACTATCATAGTCTGTTTTTGCCGACTTTACCGCGGGCTTGGCGCTTAAGAGCACTTTGGAGACGTTCTGTTGAGGCGCAACCAGAGGTGTCAGTTCCGCCGGAAGCGAAGAGGCCGAGCCGAAGATGGAACCGCCAAGTCCGGCCTTCGAGTTCCCACGAGCCTTGTCGATATCTGTAGGATGTAAATATGAAAACCCTTGGGTAGGTAACGGGCTTGCGGCATTTTACTCACCATGAATTCGGGTTTCGACGGCTTGTTGAATCGGCCCTTCGAAGACACCGCGTTCCCTCCAAACATCGACCACCCTACGGATTCGTTGTTGGACATCATGCGGGGCCCCCTTGTAGGCAGCAGCGACAGCCTCGGCGACGGCGGGCGAGAAAGAGACAAGGAACTCGTCCTTGCGACGGGCTTTGGACTGCTGCGCTACCTCTGTAATAACATACGGTTACCTACATGTGGGATTGAGTTGAGCTGCTTGAGGGCTTACCATTTGCGAGATAGATGAGATTCAAGCGTTTGTGGCTGGACGAATCCTTCAGTTTCTGCAGCCAGAGCTGGACAGTGCGGTCTGCATGACGCCTGGCACGAAACAGTCAGCAGGTTAGGACAAACGGGTGACTGGAGAAGCAGCCCTGTAACTCGTGTCGGAAACACAACGGATGGCTATACCTGTAAAACATGATCCACTGGGCTACGCTGACGATGCTATCTTGCGTCTCGGACAGAGACGAGAGCTTGGCGAGGACGGCATCATCGTTGTACGCCATGGCAAAAGGAAGGGAGCCGAGGCAGCTGAGGAAAGTGCCTGCGCTGCTTGTTGGATAGTGAAGAGGTAGGAAGGATGTGTGTCGGTTGTCCGCCCCAATCCTCAATAGTTTGGGTGTTTGGGTGTTTGGGTGTTTGGCGGTTGGCGGGGTGCGAGGGTTTATATTTCAGGTCAACAACAGTCTACGGGTAGAGTCGCAAATGCTCATTCAGGCCGAACAAAGCAGTGCGAAGCAGATGGCCGATTGATGGCTGACTCTAGCTACTGTGAAAAGCCCCCCCTGAACTATGGTGTCCTCCCCAGGATGGTATACTATGAGCTACAATCGGAGTCGGCGTACGGTGATGATAGATGTCTGACGCCCCTGCCAAGCAGCTCTTACGCCTCACGTGCCCAGGTAGTACGAGATTGTGAATTAGAGAGGGATAGAGGAGCCCTAACCGGCGAATTGGGGATTCGTTCCCGATTTCTCCAGGAAAGATCAGGAGTAGAGCTGCTATGGAGGCCTGTCCACGGGCAGTGGAGGATAGTTGCAAGATCCTTCGAGACGAGGGAGATGTGGCAAACGCGCCGAGCGTTGGAGGTTGTTAAAGCTGATGGGTGCACGTGATTAAATAGGTAGTTTACGGCACCAGATAACACCAATCAGGACACAGCGGGTCCATGCGGGCCTACAGGGAGGTACTTGGGTAGTGGCCCACGGTGTTTGCACTGTAAGCACTGTACATCACATCCATCGACGTACGGGACAAATGCAACATTGATCTCTCCAGCTACCTATCAAACAGCCATCCCATTCAACTACGACTGTTTCCCTGCCCTTCACCTCAGACCTGCCAGCGAGGTCTTTTCTACTACAGACGCTATAGCTCCAGATCCCGCCTACGCTCTTTGCCTCTACCGACACTTGCTTTAGGTCGCCAGTTACCCATATCAATATGGCGGACCGATTCCCGTCCTTGGACGACTTCGACTCAGGTGGTAAGTTTGGCATGGCGATGTCGCATGGCGAAGGGCACTCTACTTACATGTTGGATGCGCAGCCCAGACCGAGATCAAGAATGTTGGCTCGCCATCTGCCGACGACTTCCTGGCCCGCGAACGAGCTCTTCTTGGCGATGATGCAACCCAGTTCACCACCGGTAACGAATCCGCTGCTCTAGCCGACACCTCAGACGATCTACTTGGAGGCGGCGACTCCGCCGACAATGCGCAGTTCGATTCCCAGTTCCCCGATCTCTCCTCCAATGAGGTATGTAGGAAGATCCGAGGATACGCACAGGAACGTTTATTTCTGATCACATCATACAGCAAGCCGGACCTGGTATTACCGGCCCCTCGGTAAGCTACAACTCTGGCTACAGTGCCTACGCAGAGGAGGAGCAAGAGCCCGAAGTCATCAAGCAGTGGCGTGAGAATCGCGACGCCGCCAACGCGAAGCGAGCCGAGGAGTTTGCCGCCCAAAAAGCCGAGACGATCAAGGAAGCTCAACAAAATATCGACGAGTTCTACGAGAACTACAACAACAAGAAGGACAAGACGATCGCCCAGACACGCAAGGATGAAGAGCAGTTCCTAGCCAGCCGAGACGACACCACATCTGGCGGCACCAGCTGGGAGCGCATCGCCAAGTTGGTGGATGTGAGCGGCAAAGGACAGAAAGGTGGCGCCAGCGGTTCGGGCAAGGAGCGCTTCCGCGAGCTGTTAACGACCCTACGCAAGGACGAGAAGGCACCCGGCGCCGAGGGATACTAAGCCCATTTCCCACCATATCGCACATATACACTAGTTGGTCCGGGTTGGGTGGCAGAGCATGTTAGCCCATCATCAAACCCCAGCTTCTAGGGTCCGGATGGCCAAGGTTTCAGGTTGTATTTTAGACAGGTCGCACGTACGGCGACATTCAGCTTGGCGTCGTCGTCGTCGTTGTCGGGCCTTTCTTGTGGGTTTTGGCGGCGTAAATGTATTTCATGGATGATTTGGTCTCAAGAAGCAAAAAAGACATAGAAGAGTCTGGCGGTAATATGAAGACTTTGCGTGGACGACTTTCTACTGATGAACCTAATAAAACATTTCGTTGGCGTCCGTGCCGGTTTGTATCATACGACCTTCGTCTCCCCTGTACACCGTATTCACTGTTTAGGCCTTGCCAAACCAAGTGTTGTAGCCCATGATCTTGCGGCCCATCATGTACATGGATGCTATGCAATCGTCAGAAAAACGGCGCGACAGGGATACTGGTAGTTTGTAACGAACCTCCCAAGGTACCCCAGAGGAGGATTTGGTAAGGAACCAGAATCTTAGAGCTCCGGGGATTCTGCGTCATATTCAGTTAATCGGAGAGTCTCGGGAGATAGGCATTTGAATAGCGGACGGGACGGTGGACATACGATCTGCCAGAGACGGATGTGCTGCTTGTAGGCTTGCTGGTAGAAGCGCTGGTGCTGGGGCACCTTGTTGGGAGCGTCCATGAGACTGCGTTGCTCATCAGTATACTCGAACCAAAGTACACGAAAGGCGGGAAAGAGGCCGGGCTAGGGGGTCGGGGGCGGGCCATTGGCTGGTCGCTCGTCGATGAAAGCGCTCTCTGCCTTCGGGATGGATTGGACGTACCCCATGGTGAAGTTTGGCAGGAGATGCGTCAATGGTAACGGGTAATGGGAGAGGGAGACGGTGAGGATTGTATGGTCGCGAGCTACCTTGGTTGGAGCTTGAATCGAGAATCAGGCGGGTTGTAGTTACCTAGATTGTATTGGTCTTTGGCGTGGTTCGATTGGACGATGACAGACTGACCGACTGACTAAGCGCATATTCCTCGGCTAATCAAATCATCTTGTAGGTACCTGCTTCAGGCATGCCGCATGCCCGACACCCCGGTACAGCAAAGGTACTAGACGGGGGGATCCACCCGCTTGGAGAGCACTAAATACCTACTATGTAATATACAAATGTCATGCCTTAACCGCTTTACGCCCTGCGGCAACGTGAATAAGCTTGTAAAGCATTTTGTCTCTTCTTATTTAACGAAAAGGACGCTACTGGCGCCCTCGAGCCTTTTAAAGAAGAAACAACGGCCATCGACAACAAAAGACAAAAGGGTTAATCGACAAATCTGGGAATAAGGTTAATTCTGTCTGCCCATTTCACGATATGAATATAAGAAGCAATACTTGTCTAAGTTTAAGTGATAGCTCCCAGACGATTTAATATAGCTAATAGCTATCAAAGTCAAATTATCCAGACTCCGAGGACAGATGCCTTCGATGCCCATATTATCTCAAGCTGCAAGAGAATTTGGGAGCGCTTTCTGCACGTTGGGGAAAATCGTGCAAAAGGAACTTCGGTACAATCAGTATGGTCAACGAGGAAGAACGGCTTCGACTGAGCAAGTTCAGTAAAACCGTCTAATCAGCGAAGGCAAATGGGGTCAATTCGAGTTCCTTAAGAATAAGAAAAAAACCAAGCTCGTCGAGGTCAGCCGGAAACTTCAGAAAGTTCAAGTAGTAGCGATAAAGTCAACATCTCGTTTACCGCAGAACCTTGCCAGGGCAGCTCGAGCAAGGAAACGTTGATGCCATCCGCCAAGCCAATATCGGACCCTGGCAGTGAGGAAGTTACGAACGGTGCTGGTCTGTAGGTTCTAATAAGCTTAATTTTGGGCTAACTACCTACTATGTAGCTTTTGACAGTCTCTAACCCGACATATACCATCTCTCAGATCTCAGGAACTTCCAATAGCAATGCGGGACAGGCGGGCGCACACTAATCCCACCGCAAATCTCCTGGCTAGCAGTGATTCGGCCATTGCTTCAACCGCGCTAACACTTGCAGATATCAACGACATCCCTTCGACTTTTGATACTAATTGGTCGGTTGTTCCACCTTTGGAAGGCGACTACGACTCGTCAGGAGTCGACAGCGGATGGCTCACGAAACTGATTTCAACCTTGGACACAACAGCGAGCTGATGATGGATAGCGACTGGTACACTGATATCGACTTGGGGGCATGGTTCCCGGTTTCTCATGGCTTCCGCCCTTATAGCCACTTCTAATAGCTATTCAAGTAGCCTCCTGCCGCTATCGATGCGTCAAGACTTGGCCTATCGTTGTTCTAACCGCCGGGTCTAGATTTGTTATTCCAAATATCATGTTCTATGCCTTAGGACCAAGCTCCTTCCCCCAGCGCTCGAATTTTAGTTCAGGCTGTTCCTTTACTGTCTCCTCAGCTATTTCTAACGCTCCCTTCAGAGCGTTATACCAATCCTTACTATTGACTTGCTTGAGAAGCCCTTCGGGAACTGGCCAAAAATAGGAAAAGTGTCGAATCAGAACCTCTTGTTCCGGCCCTATACCACGCTTTGCTAGCTCCTGGTAATCGTTCAAGAGTAGGAACTCCGTCTGTGTGGCTCGGGGTGTGGCTACACTGCAATATCTACTAGCGACCACTACAACACCTATAGCAACCAGTATTCACTAGCAACCGTAGTAAATACTTCTACCCCTATACAACTGCCTATATATTTAGCTGCGCGCACATATATTTTAGAATCTCCTTCCTTTTATCTTCAAGTATAATATTTTCTCGTATTAATAAGTAAATTATGTGTTTAAACCTTCTGCTTATGTTATATCCATTACATGTAGCGCTTAATATTTACCTGCTAGTTTTTTTCCCTTTTTTTTTCATCTATAAATTTAGGTATAATAAACCATTAATTGTTAGAGCCCTATCTCTTGTTTCTATGTAAAGGTATTCGTTGGGTCCGAAGTTGAGGTTTAGCGCCAGTAAGAAAACGGAGTCTTGGGCTCGGGTCTTACCCGGTCAAGGGAGCTGAGGACGCAGATTTAATTAATGCCGGCAAAGAGACTGTAACGCCGAACCCGGGCGTAGCGGTTTTAGGAGTGAAAAGAGCTTTAGCATGATTCGTGCTAGTCGGTAAACAAGTGCCGATATTTTTGTTTTACTCCCATTCCGGAGGTTGTTTAAAATATGCGAAGTGTCAAAAGCTGACTTTGCATCTAGCCTCCTTGACCTAACCATCCTGGGTACAATGCAGGTCAGCGCAACAGGTGACCTCGCGAATTGGATGTTGCCAGGTAAGGACAAATGCTTTGGCGGCGCGATAGATCTAGTAAAGAATCCGACCAACACATAAGAATACTTTGTTTCTAAAGATAGCGACTAAAGTGGTCCAGGGCTAATTTCGTATGCAAATGAACCAACAATAGTATTTACTATCCACAGAGTAAATATAAGTAAGTATGGTGGATTACCCCATCTCGTCCTATGAAATTGTGATCCCGTCTTTCAAAAACTCTATCAGTCCTTAAGCACGAAATCTTCTTCATTCTGGCTTCAAAGCTTACCCTAAAACCAACGCGCAAATCTCTCTCGAAACAGGCAGCCAGCACGTCGAAAAGATCATAGGCCAAGAACAGTTGAAAATCCAAGGTTCAAAGGGGACCATGACCAAATCCGACTCACTTCTGGTCAGACCATTATCTTATCCCATCACAGTATATAGGCTTAGAACAATGCTAATACCGGGATCATTAGGCAACCTAGAATTCAAACGATGGTCCCAATCACCCCTTCAATTGGAGCCAGCCTCGAAAATGGGCAATCACTCTTCCCCTTTCATAGGGAGGACTAGTCACCCTCATGTCGGGCCCGATGCTAGCCCTGCCCTAACAACTATTGCGCGAGACCTAAACACCGGTGTAGAGGAGACCCAGATCTTCCTCTCAATTTTTATGCTCGCCTTCGCCTTCGGTCCAATGATTCTTTCACCACTTGCCGAGGTTTTTGGCCGCCATCCGGTTTGTATTATCTCGAGTTGCTTCTACATCTTATGGAACACCGTCGGTGGTTTCAGCCGGTCACCGGGTCTCCTAATCGCCAGTCGTATCCTGTCTAGGTTCGAAGCCAGCGCCGAATTCGCCATTAGCAACCCGGTATTAGCGGACTGCTGGCACCTTTCTGAGCGTGGCAAGTCGTATGCCATTTCTACTTTTACGCCTCACCACTGCCATATCACTCCTGGATAAATATAAGTAGGCCAACGGGCAACAATCCACCAGACTAGACAGCTATGCGATACATCAAAAACGCTACATTCAAGAAGCTACTCGTCAGTCTCTCATTACCTTTACAGGTTTTAAGAAAGGAAAAGCCAACAAAGAGTTGTTCGAATCTTTCATGATGAGGCGTGAATATGACATGGTAAGAGAATTATCTTGAGCAGGAGCAGATTTCTTCCAGCAAGGTTCACAACCCAGGGTCAGTAACTTCGAGGCCCTGGTAAGCTTAAGATTTACCTCTCTAGTAAAGGGTATTGTTGATAACATAAATAACGACTGCAAGGAATCCGACGAAAAAAACATCCAACAAGCCCCAGTAAGCAGCCCCCAATCTAATGCGACTTTTGAAAGCCATAACAACTCCGATCGTTTCAAAGACGTGCCGTATCTTCTCACGGCTGTCCAGTGAGTGTTGCCGAATATGGAAATGGTCTGATTTCTAGGGCAAAACTGCAGCGTTAACGTGAACAAATTGCATAGCGAAGGACGCGGAAACAACACAGATAGTTCATTGCTATCAGTAGCAAAGGGCGAGCAGTGGTAGCACGCCGCGCTCGCGGTTCCCTACTTCATCGAGCGGGCGGCAGACCTAAATGTTCGAAATCACAATAGCTAGGCGCTGTTGCACGTCGCATTGCGTGCAAAACATCAGGCATCCTACGGGTTCTTCTGCAAAAATGTCGTGCGAGCTTTAGTCAAAGCTGGTGCAGATGTCAATGCCGTTGACGGTCAGGGGCGAAACTATCTTGCGTACGCTGGGCAGGACGCAGCGCTTGTTCGATTTTTGCTTGAGAACGGCGCTAAGGCCGACGCTCACGTCCTATGCTCAGCGATTGATAAAAGTAATGTTGAAGTCCTTGAGGCGCTTCTATCAGCCGGCGTAAACGCGAACACCCGCCAACCCAATGTCGAAGGAGGCCTCCTTATTCCTAAAGAACGGCTTCCCTTAGTACACCTTGCCACAACAACACGTCAAATCCCGGGATGGTATAATCTAGGTGCGGGAGAGCAAGCCGCATTACAAATTGCCCGAGCGAAGATTCTTCAGACGCTATTAGCACACGGGGCTGATTCTTTTGCTACCTTTTTACAACGCCAAGTACATTACCAGAGCCCCGAGGACTCGGGAGACCGCACCGTCTCCGTTTCATATTTTTCGAATTCACACGATCGTCAATCACATGTACCGGACGCTTACATGGAATCTATTGTACTGCGTGATCGCATCAAGCAAAGCATTTCAGTAGAACCGTTTCTCAAGTTGGCTGAACTCGACGTCGATCGACATGACCCGCGAGGAAAAACTCTGCTCCTCTCAGCATGCAGCAGCTAGAAGGGTCCAGACACCTTGATAAATATCCCGCCTCCCGGAGGTAAAAAGTCGTCTACAGCCAGCCAATCCGTCCTGCGATACCTTTTATCAAGGGGTACCGACCCGCTAGCGAGTGACAGCTAAGGTCGGAACGTCTTGCATCACATCATCGAAGGCGTCGCGTGGAATTTGTATCAGCGACCTGAATTCCATGATATTACTGTCGTACATGGCTTCTACGTACCCAACGCTCGTAAACTAAAAAGACAAGTTGGGGAGGACCCCCTTTCATCTCGCACTTCAGGCCGTCGCTCTAACATTTAACAACATAAGGGTCGTGACACCGTTATCCCAGGTAGGTGCTAATCCGCTTCTCACCCACAACGAGGGGAACTCTGGTCTGCACATCTTCTCCTGCAGCCTATACACCAAGGAACCTCGTAAGCTATTCAAAGATCTACTCCGTTGCGGCTGCGCGACCAACGGACGGAATAGCCGTAGGGAGACGCCACTAATTTGCTCAATGTCCTCAAATTTAATTCCTAGCCGTAAAGATCCCGAGGAGCGTCGGATCCATCTCGAAAAGAAAGCAGTATAGGAAGCTTCCGGGGCGGACTTTGCAATTCAAGATAACGCTGGTCGCGGATTGCTGCATGCAGCAGCGAGGGGAGCAGCCTTTAGGTTTCAGGAATTCATGGAGACGGGACTTGACCCCATAATGGAGGATAAGAATAAGCAGACCCCTCTCGACGTTGCTGCTGCGTATAAGAATAAGGATGTTCTTGCGCTTTTTGCGAGCAAAGAGTAATCTGAGCTAAAAGGATAGAGTAGACCCAAGGCAAATTTCATCTTACGGAATGAGCTATATGAAAGTACCTACTGCCAGATCACTAGGATATGTATCCACACGAGGGTACTGTTCGCTCTAAATATCTCACTTCTCTCAGCGTATCTATAATACCATAGAGAAACTAAAAAGCTAGCTTATTAGTATAATATGTCCTTGTTTCTACGAAAATTAATCACACCTTAGATAACAAAGATTGAGCAATTGTTGACCACATTATAGCTATGGAGGTTTGCTCAGGTAGGTAGCACGGGAGTGCAGGGGGGAGCTCAAAGTCCAAGTAAACCAAGAAGCGGCGTGAGTATTGTCTCCAAAAGAGAGATAATAATTAATGAATTTTAGATATTACCGAAGCCTATCTGCCGACCTTACACGCCGCGACCTAGCTGTCATAGGATCATTTCTCCATCCCCCACCTCCCACTGAAACATAGGCTGGAAAAGGAAAGGGAGAGACAGTAGTAGAAGAGGGTTCAAATATATCTAAATACCATAGTATGTGTGCGCGGCTAACTATTACATTAGACAGGCAGCTTCCTGGGGGTGCAACGTTGTATTGAAGCGACCAGGTAGCGAAACTTCCAGCAAACTTAGATCCTCAGAGCAGCTAGTTAGGCAAGTCTTGAGGCCAGGTGGCAGGGTGTAGGCATCTCCCTCGCTTAGGATCTGGGAACCTTGGCCCTCGCCGTGCAGTGTGCACGAGCCGGAAAGGACGACTGCGTGGGTTAAAGATATGTCAGATACACAATTACCAATATAGGGAGGGGGCTGGTGATTTCGTTTTTCGCTTTCACTCCGCACTTACAGGTAAACAAGATGTCCGAGTCATGGCTAGTCACAGGTGCCGGTTGATGCTCTCCCGCGGCAGGACGGACCACACGCACAGCAGCAACGCCCTTGGTGCCATCCTCGACGCCGGTGTCGCGAGCTTCAAAGCCCGAAACGCGCCAAGGACCCCAGACGGCATCCTCCAGCCGACTATGCACAAACCTCTGGCCATCCCACTCGCGGTCCGGACGGTAGTGCGGCGTTGGCAACCCCATCTCATGGTCGAGAGTGGTGAGGTGCTCGGCGGGCACGCCGACCTCGACCACCTCAAGACCACCCGAGCTCTCAAGCACGCGGTGTCGGATCTGCGGCGGCTGAATGACGCAGTCGCCTGCCCGCAGAACAAACGGCTCCCCTTGGTCTTCGTACACGAGACGCACCCAGCCGGCGTGGCAGTAGATGAGCTGGAATCCGACGTCGTGGTAGTGCACGTTATCCGGCACGGGCCCCGCGTCCGGGATGCGGATGTGCGACGCGATGATGGCGCCGCCGAGCCGCGCGGGAATTAGATCGCGGTAGTGCATCCCCGCGCGGCCCACGACCCACGGCGCGTTGTCCCTCAGCCGGCAGGCGATGAAGGCGTGCTTTGTGGGCGGTCGCGGCATGGGCTCCTCGGCAGAGACGAGCTCAACCCGCGTGCCCGACGGCGACGTCAGCTCGCGCGGCTGCAGCTGAGAGTCGGGCTCGCCTCTGCATAGAAGGCGAACTGTGCCGGGATCTGTAGTCATGGCTGATCTGTCGAGACGCACCCGCAAACCATGCCCGGTCAGCGTGACGACCTGCGGGTCGTCGGCCGGATAGATCTGGTCCATGCGGAAGCCCAGACCCGGGCTCGGAGACGTCCAGAACTCGACGTCCTCGGCGATGCCCTTTGACGGGAGCAGGATCTCAGCCGACTCGATCTTCATTCTGGGCTCTGGTCGCTGCTTGCACTGTGATGTTGATAGTTATCGGCGATAAAGTGCCTAGTCTCGGACGGGTGCCGGGTTAGATTTTGTAGCATTAAGAATTGCTGATGAAGCGTTAACTAATCTAAACCCAATATAGTTTATGCTGAGGCGGTTTGTATTGCTACCTTAATATGATTAATATTAAATATACTTACCAAAAATTTTTATTTACCTAATATAATACCAATTACACCCTACTGAATACGAGGATTCCTCATCTACCGATGGGTGTCCGGCGGCCAGGATCTAATACGAAAATATAGTTGAAGTGTTTAAGTGTACGAGACTGGCATGGCACAGATCGTTCGCTATGTAGAGGGGCAAAGACGTGCCGCTGCGTGCCGACAAAGCGGCGCGGAACGGCGCGCAATACGTGGAGCTGCTAGAGAATCTAACAATGCAACCATGGCTCCGTATGCTTGGTCGCTACCTATATATATGGTGCATCAGAGTCTACCTAGCTGCCTCTTATAAATCAACCGATCCTAGGTACACGGGTTCTCGAAGGTTGATACCTCATATGCAATTAAGTCTAATCATTACTTTTATTTTATTTACTTTACTATGTATTGCCCCCAGCGTAATGCGTCGGAAGGTCAAGCCAGCAAGCAAGCCGTAACGATTGCGTAGCCTACAACCCCGTTATAAGGCTAGACATGAATGCTTATATTATAGCAGGATCGCGGCACCGATGACGCCGCCCATAGCGGCAGCACCCATCAGGACTCTGGTAGGTCTAGCGGCCGCCCCAACGGGTATTGACGTGGTTCCGGGACTGGTACTGTTGCCCGTTGGTGTAGCGGTCGGGTAAGGCGTAATCGTAACAGAGGCCGTGCCGTTACCTCCAGTCGGGGTAGCAGTAGGTTTACACAGGTCGTCAGGGTTTGACACGATCGAGTGGAGAAAGCTGGTGATAGAAGAAGCGGCAGTTCCGGTTGTAATGCACTTGGTAACGACCTCGTCGTACGTCGCGATCCTCTCGCCGGCGAAGCTGAGGAGCGAGGCGCCCCAGCCCGAGAACTCGGGCAATACCGACCCGGGTAAATCAACGGCTAGGCCGCATAGCTCCGATACGTAGGCTTCAGGGTCCCTTAGGATGGCACCGGGGGCGGGAGCAGCCGTTTCGTGAGTATCCAAGAAAGATTGGATCACGTCAGGGGCCGTGGGGGCGGGTCCTATGAGGTCCCCCGCGAGCTGGGCGCAAGTTGGGTTTGGGCTGAATTGCTGGGCGACGGACGTACCCGCGCCTAGGACGGCCAGGAGGCCGAGAGTCTTGATGGTGTACATGGCTGTTGTTGGCGTCGACGCTGCAAAAGAAAAGACGTGCAAGTTTCGAGCCTTCTGGTGGGCAGGGAAAAGCTAGTTTTATATTCCTCGACTTTCTCATCGCCCCGAAGTATAGACCAGGGGCACCAATGCGTGATTCACCATAATACAAATATATCTGCCGAATAGGAATGATTGCAATTCACCTGTTTACGGAACGCGCAGTTCGTCTTAGACAGAGTGCATCCTGGGATGAATAAAAGTAATCACTACCTAGGCGGGGTAGGGGGGGCGTCTCTAGAAATATTAACTGGAGGATTACACACTTAAAATTGTAGAATAATTGTGGAACTATCGTTACAGGTCTCTTCTCTATCGCGGATTATAGCTATAATATATCAGATCAACTACTAGTTAATTATTTTAACGGGCAGTAATTGTTGCTCACTAAAGTAAAACTTAATTGTAATATGGTGGTAGTTTCCGCCTCGAGTTGTCATAAAAGGTCTATTTCGAAGTTGTGGAATCTCAACCCAACAAGCCTACAGCCGCCCTGTATTCCTTGCATACCTGCAACCCTGCGGCTAGGTAAACGCAGGTCATCACGAGGAGGATTTCACCCCGGGCTAGTCCAGTGACTAAACTCAGCCACCTAACAGGGGTGCTTTTACTTGTAAAACTGCTTACAACCTACCGGAATTGAAGTATCTGATCAGGACTTTGCTGGTGATCGAGGTAACAGCTTAGATTGATTTCCCAGAAGCCCTGGGTGGTTCTTGCTTACTCCTTAGTATGTACTAGTAGTCTGGTAAAATACGCCGTAAGCGACCGAACCAACCTTCCAAATGCTGGAGGCGTAGCTGTGTTCTGGTTGTGGTTCGGAAGCAATGCCGAACGCACACACCATCTTCAGACGACGATGTCAGGCGAAGGAGCAAGCGAATTACATGGCTTGCGCACATTCGAGATATTGGTATCATTTGAATTCGTGCTTTCTATGACCTTAATTGTATGCTAATGCTACGATAATGGCCTTAATCAATGATCTTGTCCAGGTTTCGTGGGGTATATGTTCCGTGACAGACTTTGTTCTGGGGCAAACGTGGTATACGGGACAGTAGCGCGGGACTCCATTTTCGGATGCCAGAACTTCTAGTCCTTAAGGCTGCCATATCACTTCTACATTTATATACAGTATTATAAAGAACCCGGCAGTCTTTTTGAATATTCGCGGCTTATATTTTACGACCTTCCGATAACAAGGCCAAGTAATATAGTCAAATACCACAGAACAAGTGGATATCGATATTCGAATAAAATACTCTCTCTCAATTATTGCCATCATATTCAAGTTGTGCCTCTCTATGAGACGGTACGAATAGCCACCGTAACCCTCTGAACATGTGAACCGGCCAACAATAACCGTGAACGCTGTATACAATCGAAATTCAGTCCGAGGTAATAGGTTCCTGCAAAAGATCGGGCTAATAGACTAGATTACGTGACGAATCTTAGAAAAGGGCAAGACAGGGAAGAGGACTGACTAATAAATATAGTAGCCCGCGAAGACATTGACACACAGCCTACACCACGGTGACCCCCGCGATTAAAACTAGGGCTGGGAGCAAACTTACGATGACGGCAGAACCGAAGACGCACAGGGCCAACAAGACTATAAAGAACGACTTTGCGGCCAGGTACAACTGGTGTAAGGTATCGAGGCCGTCGATTACAACCCAATCCTATAGTGAGGGCAATGAATTATTTGGCAAAACAATAAGATCTAGAGCGAAGTGGCAGAAAACACGATAAACATGTCAGGGAAGCGCCTCTTTTAAATTACCGGAAGGTATGGTAGAAAGCGAGCAGCTGGACTAAGTGTTTTAACAAGCTTGGAATTGTAAAGCTTAAGGAGGATTTTTATAGTTTTTATACTGTTGCTTGCATGCTCTGAAGATTTTTTTTAACGATTTTGGTTTTCGGCTAAGTTGCCTAACGCGTTGCTTAAGCTTATTATATGTGTAATTTGATTTTCCCCCTCGCCCGTCGGTTGGTATCAGTCCCTTAGCTCGACCCCCCTCTCCGTTTCTACTATCTAATAGTGCATATTATGGCGCCTCCGCTTCTCTACTGGTGGATTGTATTTTCCCAGTGCCTCATACACTCCGCCGCGGCGAAATGCTACTATCCAGATGGTTCGGCGGCTGCAGATGACGCGCCTTGCGATCCGGGTGCCGACGCAGCGCGTGCTACCATGCCGCGTCCGATAGCACGTGTCTCAGCAACCAACTGTGCGAAGATGGCCAGGGAAGGGTCATTCGTGGGTCTTGTTCAGATCAGTCCTGGGCGGACCCGGCTTGTCCACGATACTGTCTAAGTTAGTCTCGGCCATGGATTAAGCACATGTGTTGGTTAGTGCGTTTGTTCATGGTTGCTGACCCGATTTGCTGTTGCTAGGTTATCAATTCGGAGGCGAAGATTTAATCCTCTGCAACAATATTACCCAAGACAACATCTCGTATTGTTGTAATGGCGGCATCGAGAATTGCTATAACTCGGGAGATAGCCGGTTCGAAGTCTTGCCGTATCTCACTTCTACCATCGCTACCTAGAATTCTGCCTCGACGCAGTTCGTGATTCTTCTCGGAGTCCAAACCTCAACGACCTCATCGTCATCGACGATTTCGCCAGAGACAACTACATCGACAATTTCACTAAAACCGTCTATGACGCTGTCTTCGTTCAGCCCAGCAACAGCCACTTCAAACGACAACGCCTCCGGACTCAGCACAGCTGCCGAAATCGGCATCGGGGCCGGTGTGGCAGGTGGAGTCTTTCTTCTGGCGGCTTTATTGGGGTGTTGTTCTGGCGAGTTCACAAAACCCAGGACGCATTAAAGCAGCAACAAGCCGCCAATCCGCGAGAGACGACGTCGTACCTACCCAGCACCGTAATGACGGACAGCAGTCTCTCACAACCATACCAGTACAAGGGCCCGTGCTCCTCAATTGCTCCGGACACAGTCGGCCGGTTACTCGGAGCTCTCTGCCGAGGTCAGAACATGAATTACCTGAGAGTAACGGGTGAGATTAGTGTACTTCTAATAATGCAGATTACGTTTTGCAATTGAATATAGCGAGATACTACGTGTTGGATCGAGGTTGTTCTGAGCACGCCATGGTTACTCGTGAATCCACGGTTTAAAACTACGTAGTTGGATAATTGTATCATTACATTTCCCCCTCACAGGTTTCAAAAGAGCAGTACAGGAGCCTGCTCGGTGCGGTGAATGGTACCATAAGCCATAACAAAAGAGCACCGCGCGGCGAACAACGTTCCCGACAGCCTGATTCAAGCCAGAACAGGGGTCTTCGAGGTAGCAAATTCATCTCGTCGGATCTGTGATTTCGTTAATCAGGGGTTGGTTCGGAGCTCTCATTTTCTCTCGGTATAATAAGCTTGATGAGCTTTGCAAGAATGAAATAAGCCCGACCACCAGTGGATGCATACCCCGGTAACGCGTACGACTTGTGAGGACGGTAGGTCATATAATCCGCTCATTATACTCGCAAAGGAATCGGGAGCGTGCAGAAAACTTACTACGCTTACTGAAAAAAGTAGCGTAAGCCAGACAAGTATAACGATTTTAGTTAATGTCTTTATATATGTCGTTAGATCTATTATAAGCCTGTCTGAAAAACGCGGAGGAAGCGCCTCGAAGTAACATAAGTTCTGGCGCTCCGGGTTTGGAGGCACGGGCCCCGTCTTCGTCCTCGCGGATATGCAGTTCGCTCGTGTCTTTAACGTACCTGAAATCACGACCGCCCTGGGGGTGCAGCTTGGACGAGATGCCGTCCATCTCGTGTACCTTCGCCTGCCGAAGGGTCTGTACAGCTCTGGTCTCTTAGGCAGGAACCTAGCCCGTAGACTGTCGTAATGCGTAGCGATCCGGAGCAAGCTGCAGGCTCTTTTCATAAAACCTCTTTCCAGATTTTGCAAGATCACAGACGCGCAGCTTTCGGATTCAACAGTCGAGATCTCCTTGACGGCGACGGAGAGATACCGCGTACCAAGTCTCAACCGGTTGATGAATGGCTCAAAGTTGGCACAGCAAACACCCACAGAGAACTATTAATTTTCCACCAGTAGCAGGGTTCTAGACCTTCCTTCCTTCCTACCTAGTTATCCTGTTGTTTTTGTGCTATCACTACCTACGTAGGTATAATTTGAGTAGTTTGAGGTACCTGCATACCTTATTGACCGAATAGGTAAGTGGAGCACCGGCTACCAGGTAAGGTAACGCTCCACTCTTAGCCTCTGATGTCAAACTTGGTAACGTACAAATTATCTGCCATCTACTACCTACATCTAAACCTTTTTTCTGGAAGCCTTTTCTAGACTTGGAGTCGAATCAATCCCGCTCAATGTACACCACGACAATTCCTACCTCGTCACAACGGTAGAGGCTTTGCGCCCGATTCAACCACGCCTCCTTGGCATGTGGCCGCTGAGCAGTAATGCGATTGGCGAGCCGCGTGTTGCGAGATGTATGGCTAAAGCGGCCCGTCCCCCATTCACGGGCCTCTCTCCTGCTTCCATGCTCGCGACCCTGTGCTAGCGGCCTCGCCCGTCCCGCTGTGAAGGCCCGCCATGGCATACGTCCTTTCTCGATATCTTCGACGCGCGGCTTTGTGGCCGACTACGATCTGATCCAGCCAGAGCTATCACAAGCCTCCAAAGCCCCGGCTGAGACTGGTGTCGCTTCGCAGCAGGTCACGAGCAGCTCTCTAGTCCTAGAGAGCAAGGCTTTCCACAAATGGAGCGCCCTGCTGGCCGATCCTGCTCGCCTCGCCGTCGAGTCCGATTTCTTCCGACAAGGTCCCGCCAAGGAATGGGGCAGTCGATTACTGGTGGACAAATTCGAGAACCACGGTGATTTGGCGCTATGGTGTAGCCTCTTGGACTACCAGATGCGCATCAATGGGCCTGTCGGGGTGGCCCACGTCTGGAAGGGTCTCTGGGGTCGCAAGGCGTTGTACGTTGTCGACAACCCATTAGCCGAGATGTTCTGGCGCGTCATGTTGGAAGGCTCCCTTCTGTCTGATGACCCATCTTTCCTCGAGAGTATCTGGGTCTACAGCGAGTGGATGTACGATTTGCATCAAGTCAAGTGGCCACACCTATATACCACCGTCATAAAGCACATGCTCCGGACGCATCAGCATCACCAGGTTCTGAAATGGCAGCTACGACTGACACCCAACTTTTACCCTGGTCCAGATGAATTCGCAAACATCATTAAGGAGTTCGCCCCGGATAAAGAACTCTATCGGTTAGACACCCTCCCGACCCTCTACAAGACCAGTCCCGAGAAGAGTCTCTATAATGTGTTGCTCCCCTATCTGTTCGACCTCGGAGAGTCGACGTTGGCCAGGAAATGGCGACGCGACTTTATTCGACACGGCGAAATACCACTGGCCCAAGCGCCAGTTAGACCGTTCCTTCGATTTCTAAGGGGTTACTATCCTAATGATAAACTCATCCCTGACGAACTCGCTGCTTTAAAGTTCACGCCCGAACAGGTTCAAGACGGGGTTCCCGATTTAACTCGAGAATTCATGAATCGTGTCCACGGACGAACATTCGGCATTACTGTCAAAAACTACAATGACCGGCTTGGTGCTAAGTGGTTTGCTAGCTCTTGGGTGAGCCTAGATGGAGCAATCTCGACAATATCCGCACTTGGCATCGAAAAAATTGGGCCACTATCTCTTCAGTCGATTGCTCTCAGAGCCAAGAATTCGGAAGACTTACTAAATCGCATCTCTCAACTTCGAGACCATGGAATATCTGTCGTGGACTCGAACTACTACCAAATCATACTCTACCTCGCAAGGCAGAAGGACAACGAACTTCTTTATGATTTCTTACGGAGCGATCTTCATCCAGACATCTTCGACGATTTCAACCTCCAGACACAACTGATCAATTCGATAAATGGTATTTCCGACTGGCAAACTCTTCGGCTACTGTTAGTTGCGAGGCTCGTGGTTTTCAAACGATCGGCTCGAGGAGTAGCCAATAGTGTATTACGACTTTGTTTTCAACAGAGAAATCAAGACGGTGTATTAAATATCCTTGAGGACATGAAGACAAGGAACATCCCGCTCAATTTTGAGGAAGCAAGTTATATCTACGAAAGCTTGATTGATGATTATAATCACAATCAAAGAAGCCTCACTGCAAAGCCCGCGGCCTTTTACCTCGCTATTTTCCGCCAATTGAAATCGATGGATGTACCGGTGCCTCTGAGCCACTGGAAACTTATTTTGCTCAGTATGACTCGGCGAGGGCGACTGAAGGACCTAGAGAGGCTTAGTGTCGAGTTGGTAGATATGTTCCTTAGCTCACCATCTCTGCGACCGGGGTTCGTCCCCGTCCATGTCTGTGACCTCCCGGTGGATATGAAAGGTCTGCTTGGCGGCGTCGAGAATCTCCTGGGTGTCTATATCCCCCAAGATATCCAGAGGAACCACGGTCACCACCCTCTACGTGAGCTGTTCAACAGCAAGGTGATTACCGAGATAATCGAAAATGCATTCATCGCCCATCCAGGACAAGGATTCCACACTAAACACAGCACCCAGCCAGGTCGATCCTGGTCCCAAGGCTCGCAAATCACAAAGACGCTCTGGCTGCTGCGCCTTCTGCACGAGCGAGGCATGTGGCTCCGATTTCGAAAAGTGCAGTTCGTCGTGACCAACTGCCTTGTGAATATCTACGGGCCGGGTGCCCCGACGGACACCTCTCAACGATTAATGAGGGCAAGCAATACGCTGAGGCTAAAAGAAATGAAAGCCTTGATCGACAAGGCATGGGGACGTGAATTACTACTCCCGTTGGATGAATTGGCAAAAGTTGTTCAGGCACGAAAAACTAACCCCACTCCAGACAGTCGCAGGTTCCCAGAGGAGCAAGACGAAGACGGAGACGAAGCGGCCTCGGACGACTGAGTTTTTGTAGGGCTTTTATAATATGAACATCTGCTGTATTAAGAAATATTTTTGTACATTATAGACAAGCGATACCCAACTTATATAGACAAATATGTAAAAGTGTATATATAGATACTAAAAAGAAAAAAGAAAAAGAAGACTTATCTCAGTTATCAGTCGTTTGCACAAGGGGTATGACCTGCTTCGCTCATTAGATTCTATTGTTACAGGGCCACAGCTCTGGTATATCGTAGATGCCAGCCAACTCATTTCGAGATACAAAGTGTCATCACAACCACGTAGCGGGCAGCCTTTCGTCCGCCCGCCACTTGATGCCAGATAACCCATCCCGACTGACGGATTGATGCTAACCCTCGCCTCCATCCGTACTCCCTACCGGGCCTTTATCGTTATTATCGTGATCACCACCACCTCCACCTCCGCTCCCGTGAAATTTGGGCTTGAGGACGAGCAATATTATGGCGCCAACAATGAGCAGTATTAGCAGGAGGATGAGCTTGCGCTTTGTGGTCTTCTTCTGGTAGCCGGAGGCCACGACGAGCTCCTTCTCGGCGGCCTTGACGTCGGTGGCCATGCGCTCGACGTTATAGTCGATGCGGTCGAGCATGGTGCCCTGGTCGATGACCATGGTCTGCAGGTCGCGGAACAGGTCCGACAACTCGATGATGCCCTGGGCGATGTCCTCGATCTCGCGCTCGCGCTGCAGTATCACGGCGTCGTTGCTGTGCAACAGGCGCTGAGCCGTCGTCTGCTGGAGCGCCGACTGCGAGTATGATCGGTCGGCGTCCGACTCGAGCAGCGATGGGTCGGCGGCGTAGCTTGTTGCGCTGGGGCCCCCGAGGGGTGTCGCGGCGCGGTCGCCGCCGGGCGATACGGCGCCCAAGCCGGACATGCCGCGGAGCTCTGTGAGGGTATAAGATTAGCTTATTGCCTATGTCTACAGTTACTGGCAATCTATCCCGCCTTCATCGTATCTAGTACCACAACAGGGGCCAGAGATTAAACTCATTTGTAGGAAAGGGGCAACGCACTCTTCAGATAGGCGCTCTGCTTTTTTCGAAAGCCAGCGCTGGCCTCCTGGACGCGGGTAGCGAGGCTGATCTGTATATTCCTGGCCATGACCTCCTCGGCCCTCGACATGGAGCCGGCCTGCTGGCCCTCGCGGACCATCTGCTCCACGCGCTGGATGCAGCGATGGCACTCGTGGAAGCCCTTCGTGATGCTCTGGGTCAGGCGCTCGATCTCGCCCTCCTCGGCGCGTTTGGCCTCCTCATCGTTGAAGCCCGGCAGGACATGCTTCTGGTGCAGGCGCTCGAGGGTCTGAGACTTGCGGGCGATGTCGGCCAGGAGGTCCGTCACCTCGTCGTTGATGTCGGCCCACCGCGGCGGTAGCAGGTCCATCTCGATGACGGCGTCCCCGTCGTCGTGGTAGTCGCCCCCCGAAAGCAGGCCCTGGGTATCCTCCCCCGCACCCGCGCCCCCGATGCCGCCGCCGTTGCCAAAGTCTGAGAAGCCATTACCGCTGGGCCCGGGGCCGTATCGTGTCTTCTTGGCTGGGTGGTGGGCGTAGGACTGGCGGTATGATATGTACCTGTTATTCGGGTCATGCCGGGGTCAGCGACGAGCGTCGAGGCAAGGATGGCTGGGTGCGTTCTGGCTCGATTCGACCCGACGGCGGCCCCGTTAGGAACTTACAGATTGGTGCGGTCTCGCCACATGGCGGACCCCGAAGAGGGCTGATGCCGCCGCCGATGGTGTAGTCTGGCTATGCAACCACAGACGAACGACAAGTCAGATGAAGGAGAACTACGCGGTCGACACGATGAGCGGGAGGCCGCCGGGTGTAGATGTGCTGTCACAATACGGCAGTTACATGTAAGCAAGGCGGAGTTTAATCTACAAAGGTAATTGTACAAGAGATGACAGATAGGCCGGAGGTTGTATCGAATTGATTACCAGGTACAGCATACAGACAGCTGACGTAGCTTTCGAGTTGGTGTTGATGGGTCCAGGACGGCTAGAAGAGCCAGTGCCAGCAGGTGCCTACCTACATAGTACATACCTCTGTACTATCGCATGTGCAGGGGGTGTGTACACTACCTAGGTACAGTCTAGGTGCTGTTACGCTATATGTACTTAAGTGACCCTACCGAAACAATTGGAAGAGGCTGAATACATAGTACATAATCCGTCTGCCATTGCAGCTCTCCACCTTCTTCCTATCTTACCTCAGGCCGACAGCAAGACGACTTATCAGCGCAATACCACAATGTACACATCTCCTTACCTAGGCTCTGTCCAGGTACTGTAATGGACAAGTAAGCAAGGCGTTCAGGCAAGGCATACATATGTAGTATAGTACATACTCGTACCATGGTACACCTGCACAGGGATGCGCCGCCGTGTGGGCTGCAAAGTGGATGATGAGCAACTTGCAGGCGTCTGGCCAGTAGGTAGGCCGGCCTCCATTTGCCTGGTGCGACAAGAGCCGGAGGGGAGGCCTGCACCACAGCCTACAGGCAGCCTATGGGACGGGGGTGCTTGTGCTAGTGTAGGACCTGTCACCACCTAGGCGGGCACCTGGGCGCATTCACCACTGCGGGCTCCCTCTGTTGCTGCCCCCTTCACCTTCACCCCTCTAAAAGAGCTAAAAGAGCTAAATAGCGTGTCAGCCCTGTCCGGCTTGAATCGTCCCTTTCGCTCCCCCCCATATTATTTCGAGACGGCTCAGGTGAAATCGAACACACTTCCATCCTCGACCAACCTTTCCTCCCCCACCCGTTAGACGTCTCCTTAGCTACGTGCTCTTGCCCGACTCTCTGCACCGTCGTCTTCGTGACAGCACCTCGACACACCCGCTCGCTCCAACCACTGCCATATCGCACCATGGTCAGTCCACTACACCGGCTATCAGTGTTCCCCGCCTTGCACTGTCGCTTTCCCTGATTGCCCCGCGCTCGACAGCTTCGACATGTCGTCCATGCAACGCCCTTGCTGACCCGTTTCTCCTATCCTAGGCCGATACTCTTACTGAAGAGCAGGTCTCCGAGTTCAAGGAGGCCTTTTCCCTCTTTGTAAGTGAATGCTACGTACACAACGGCCACCAGACGCGCTGTGACGTCGCTCCCCCTGAGCTTAATACGTTGAGTTGACCCCGCGCTAACCACATCATTAGGACAAAGATGGTGATGGTGAGTATGACTTCGCGCTACATCCCAATGCCCTGAGTCGCATACCACTATTCCCCCCCGATCGACCGTCTACAGTCGACCGTGCTGTACTCTTTGGTTCCTCTGCAGGCGTCATTACTTCTTATTAGCACGACTGGACTGGCGCTGATGGAGGCCCGCGTCATAGGACAAATCACGACAAAGGAACTGGGCACAGTCATGCGATCGCTAGGCCAGAACCCCTCCGAGTCTGAGCTGCAGGACATGATCAATGAGGTCGATGCCGACAACAACGGCACCATTGACTTCCCTGGTAAGACATTCGAGTCGTTACGAGCTATGCTAGGCAGCAGGCTGACGGCTTGGTCGCACAGAGTTCTTGACCATGATGGCCCGCAAGATGAAGGATACCGACTCTGAGGAGGAAATCCGAGAAGCCTTCAAGGTCCGTACACCCTCCTGACTCTATGTGAATAGGCTGGCAGAGGGCTGATATGTTTGCCAGGTTTTCGATCGCGACAATAACGGCTTCATCTCGGCTGCCGAACTCCGTCACGTCATGACCTCGATCGGAGAGAAGCTCACAGACGAGGAGGTTGACGAGATGATCCGCGAGGCCGACCAGGATGGTGATGGCCGTATCGATTGTGCGTTACTGTCTCGCAACAACTCTCGAGTCAACTTATATCTTACTAACTATAACGACACGCAGATAACGAGTTCGTACAGCTCATGATGCAAAAGTAAACTTCATTCGGCCCCCTAGCGCAAGCCTTTTCGTAGCTGATTCATACCTAATACATATCATGACACGCTTATCGTCTGTTTCTTTATCCTTGACACAGGAAGGTTGGAGCTGGAGTTGATTTGCGTTGGGCTCGTAGTTTAATGACTCTTGCTGTGTAATATCCCTGCAAAGGAGCATGCAGCTTTATGGACGGAGAATGGGATGGGTCTCTCGACGAGGCCCGATCTCCCATTTCTCCGTATCTCCTTTTCAAAGGGGTTCGCGTAATTAAGGATTAATCCTGTCCTTGGTCCAGTCCACTTGTTTCTTTCTTGAGGTGAACCTTCTCCTGGTGTATGCCTTTTGTTTCATCGATGTACATGCTATGCTCGTCCTAAAGTTGTAAGTCTCCGAATGTCAGACTTCATTAGGGCTGGACACCATCAACCATTGACTCCTGAAGTTGGCCTGAGCATACCAGGTTCTTTTTGTGTCTTAACTTACAAACCTGACTGCTTCATTCCCCAATGATTGTTGTAAGATTTTTTGCCTAGGCAATCAGCACCAATGATTGCCCGCCAGACAGGTTTGGCTATAGTACCTAAGCCAGTCATGATTATGCTGGTATACAATCTTTCGAGCCGACCACCTGTCCTATGTCCTGTAACTTAAATGGGATAGGCGTAAACAAATTGGATACTTATTGGATACTTATTGAGTCGGCGTTGCCAGCTCAGAAGAAATTTACACATGCTCAGCACTGCTCTATTTAAAGACTTGTTGTATTGCTTAGCTTCCATTATTGCGCGCTTTCTCCCTCTTACTTTTGGGGTTTGCATGGTGTACTCTCCTACAGTAAGCTGCTGCTACAAACAGTCCAAGTAGCAACATGTTGTGCCAATGGGCAGATATTACCCTTAGGTAGCCAGGTTGTTAACGTGGACCTAGAAAACAAGCTTCGTTTATTAAATAGTATTACATGGGTTATCTCTAAGAGTGAGTTGCACAGCACCCCTGTTAGCAGCAGGCTGCAGCACAGCGGCCTAAACCATCGTCCTTACCACGTTTACGAATCTGTTTTACAAACCAAAATCGGCAATTGTAGTCAAAACACGGTAATCGGTTAGGTTGCGAGAATAAACCCAAAGACATAGTATACTGTATGTAAGCGGCTGGTTCGGCTCGGCGCGAACAACTAAGTACTTAGAACCGGGCGTGGTCGGAGCTTCGGTCGAACCAGGACCAGCAGTACTTACCTCTTACTGTGCTGCCAGTGGACCAGTACAGTACAGTACCATGACGGCATTCCGCATTCGCTCGACTACGTCTATAATTTTCTTTTCCCTTTTTTGGAGAAAACCGCTCGCTCGCGCACCTCGGAGCTAGACACGACCCATCACAGACTTCTTGAGGGCGGCTCTTCCGACAGCGTCGTTCGAGCGACGATGCCACTGCGCACAGCGACAACTTTCCGGACGACGACGACACGGTCGCAGTAAACTCCAAAGATGGTGTCGGCACCCGTTCGGCATGTGCTGCCGCAGCCCCGGCGCGGCGCCGCCATCGCGCAGCAGCTGGTTACGCGCCCTCTCCGTCAACCTCGCCATAGTCTCTTCGCCAGTGTAGCAGCTGCCAGTGGCCCGAGTGCTCGGCCGTTTTCCGCCTCGTCTCTAACCATCCAGTCCCGTCCAAACCCCCTTCGGCCCAGCCCAACCGACCCGTCTCCATTCCTCCAAGCGGCCACGAGCCCAGGCCTCCGGGCCGTTGCCGCAAGGCAGTTCTCGGTCACGCGCACGATCCAAAAGGATATCCAGAACAGCTCCACGGCCAATGACGCGACACTTGCAGCGTCCCGGTCCGGCGACGTCGGGCACAATGCCACAACTGTCCCAAAAGAAGATGCGGTTGAGCATTCCGCCGTAACTGAGCAGCACTCTTCCGGCTCTTCACTCGAAAAGGACACGAAGGCAGGCAGGCTAAATCTCCGGGCGCGACTGACCAAAGAGAAGGATGATACTAGGAGATGGTCTACCTTGAAGGAGGTCTGGCGGCTTCTGCGCATTGCGCGCCGTGAGACGTGGCCGCTGCTGGGCGCTGTCTCGCTGCTCCTCGTCTCTTCCGCCGTCACCATAAGTGTTCCCCTTACCATCGGAAAGGTCATGAGTAAGGATTCCTTGTCTACGGGGTCGATTGCCGGCCACATGGGCATCGTTCTGAGCTAATTCCGTCACAAGATCTCGCCACGAGCGGTTCGGCAGAAACCACGATATTTGGCCTGACCTTGTATCAGTTCTTCCCGGCTCTGGCTCTCGTCTTCACCATGGGCGCAGCCGCCAACTTTGGTCGCATCATACTCCTCAGGGTCATTGGTGAGCGCGTCGTCTCGCGCTTACGCTCTCAGCTGTATCGCAAGACGCTGGCTCAAGAAGGTGAATTCTTTGATGCCAACAAGGTGGGAGACCTGACGTCTCGCTTCATCGCCGACACAACTATCGTCGGTAAGAGTATCACCCAGAACGTTTCCGACGGCCTACGGTCCATTATCAGTTGCACGGCAAGCTTCATCGCCATGGCCTGGATCAGCCCCAGTCTCGTCTTGACCATATTCCTTGCTGCTCCTTTCATTGGTGCCGGCACTATCATATACAGTCGAATTGCGAGGAGGCTGGCTACGCAGTCACAGAAAGCCTTGGGTTCTCTGAACAAGATTGGTAACGAACGGTTAGAAAGTGTTCGCACCGTGCAAGCCTTCGCCGCTGAGTCTAAAGAGGTCGGTCGGTATAACACCCAGGTCAGGAAGCTCTTCAACATCGGCAAGACCCAAGCCTTGATGGATGCACGGTTCTTCGCCCTCAACGGATGGCTCGGAAACATGATAGTCATTGGTCTGTTATGGCACGGTGGCAGTCTTGTTCAAGAGGGTTTCTTGACACTGGGTGACCTGACAACTTTCATGATGTATGCTGTATACGCTGGAACAAGTGTCATAGGGGTCACTAGTTTCCTTTCAGAGCTCATGAAAGGTGTTGGAGCCGCGACCCGCTTGTTTGAGCTCGAGGATCGCAAACCGGCCATTCCTCCGACACGCGGCGTCCCTATTCATTCGGCCAAGGGCGTCATTGAGTTCTCAGCCGTCTCGTTTGCTTACCCCACGCGCCCGGACAATCAGATCTTCAAAAATATGAGCTTCTCGATTCCTGGTGGCAGCAATGTGTGCATTGTTGGTCCTTCGGGTGGCGGAAAGTCCACCGTGACTTCGCTCCTGCTCCGCTTCTACGACCTTGACGGCGGCTCGATCCGCGTTAATGGTATAGATATTGCGACGGTGAATGCGAAGTTGTTGCGCCGACGTATCGGTGTGGTTGCTCAAGAGCCGGTTCTGTTCTCCGGTACCATAGCGGAAAACATCGCATATAGCAACCCGCAGGCGGACCGCGCTGCCATCGTCCAGGCCGCTTCGAGAGCAAATTGCACTTTCATCGCCAAGCTCCAAAAGGGGCTTGACACGGAAGTCGGTTCTCGCGGCACACAACTCTCTGGAGGACAGAAGCAGCGCATTGCCATCGCCCGCGCCCTTCTCAAGAATCCCGACATCCTCATCCTCGACGAGGCCACCTCGGCCCTCGACGCCGAGTCCGAGGTCGCCGTAAACGCCGCCCTTGCGCAGCTCATGAGCGGCAACATGACTACCATCTCGATTGCTCACCGTCTGTCGACCATCAAGAGGTCCGACATCATCATCGTTCTCAACAACGAGGGCGCGGTGGCCGAGACAGGGTCCTACACCCAGCTAAGCGCAGACAAGGATAGCGCTTTCAGTAAGCTCATGGAATGGCAGATGACCGGTGGCGAGAACCCGCATCCCCCGGCTCCATACCGACCACAGCTTCACGAGGCAGAGATGGCTGAGGAAGAATTCGAAGATGTCGACGAGGAGGACGTCGACGATGTAGAAAAGGAAGACGAGAAGCGAGAGAAGTGAATGTGTGGAAATATTTTCCACGTTCTCGCCATAATCCACATACAAATACGCCGCTTTGCATTAAAAGAATCCGGCATAGGTGGACGAGCTGATTCTTATATAACGTCTTCATCCCTTCTCTAAGCGTCTTTCGTTTCTGTTTTATTCTTCCCGGTTGGGAAAGGGAAGGGGGCTTATGTTTCAATAATCATAGAATCAGGTACGGCTTTTAAGGGATGATACCATAGAGAACAGAAACGAGAAAAGGAGGTAGGGGTTTGAAGTAGCTGTGAAGTGGGCTGATATCACAACTCGTTTTTATCTCCCCTTTCATGTATATGCGCAAAAGGAGAAAAGGGAAATCTCGCTCTTGCAAATTACATATATGCCAGACTCACGTACTATGGATATACTCGGCGTTCTATCTAGTCTACCCCAGCAATCTAGGTAGCTGCACATGGCTACGATTTGATGGTATGTATATAAGTAGGTTGGTAGGTAGATCAATCAGGCTCTCTACTCTACTTTACAGATGGAGAATCAATCGCGCTGTGGAATGGGAGAGAAGAGAAATGCACAGCAAATATTTGAATAACCGTTTTGAATTGGTTGCCTAGCAAAATACTTGATCTGCTATTCGAAGCGTAATTGTTTCCAACTAAACTGCATAACCGATCGGTACCAACTTCGCCTTCTCCTGTCATCGCAGAAAGCCTGCGGCAGTTGAACTAAACATGAGCCCCTTACATCGAGACGCTCACCAACAATGTACGAGAACTCAGCAAGAGTCGGCCTGTTTTTACTGGATCTCAACGGCGGCAATCCTAGCATCCTCTTGAATTATGCAATGGGTGGTATGACCGACTAGCCTGACAAGCCGAAGTCGTAAGCGTGTGTCAAAGCGAGGAAGAGGCCCAGGAGTGATATGTCGACTGCGTCCGGAGTCGTGCTTAGGAGCCTTCTGGGCAAACTATACAAAGTCTAAGCGCGGTTCGATTAAAAGAACACATTGTGAAGTATTTTGGGTGTTCTTTGGGACTAGAGGACAATGCTCCCTAGTGCTGTTCTACCTTCACGCCCTTCAACATCTGCCGCACTTTCTACATCCTCTCCCCACAACATATCACGACAGGTACATCCCTTTCTATCTTACATATCAACTACGGCAACTGCAACCGATATTTCTTTCTTATAGATAGACTAGATACATCTTAGAGTTCCTTCCGCCGGCCGCGTCAGTATTGAGCAACTCCCCTACATTGCAGAGCATATTAACGTCCGACATATAAAAAGCTCACTCCTGTCTGCATCGACCTCCTTGCTCTCGGGGCTAGGTGGACATTGCAAACACAAATTACTAACACCTGACAACGTAATTGTGGTCCGGCAAGCTTTTGATTCCACGATTGTTACATGAAACCCCCTTTGTATTTATAATAGGTGAGTTCTGGCGTTAGTCGAACTCTCATTCTTAAACGCTGAATATAGTACCTATGCCTCCTTTATTTGTCCTATTTAGGCTTAGCGTCTTTTGGATTTAATGGACGAGCATACATAGTACTGTAAGTGAGTAATTACGAGTCTACAGATCAACTGAGGGTAACCCCCCCCTGTCTACCTAAGAGTCCCGTGCACTTTGGTATAGATATAAGCCACAGGTACCCGACTTTTGCCCGACTTTTGCCCAACATTAGGCGGCTACGCCGCAGCGGCTGC
>MU383176.1:143512-168063 GCA_022495125.1 Xylaria acuta | reverse complement strand
TTTAAAATATAAAAATAGCCATAATAACAATTTAATAAATATTATATAGCTATTTAAGTTAATAAAAACTATTTTTTTATAAATAAAACTATTTATTTATACTTTAATATATAAATATTTATTATATTCTTTATATTTTAAGCTTAATATAAACAAAAAAATTATATATTTAATTTTACTTATATATTAAAGCTATATATTAAACAAATAAAATAAAAAAAATTAGTTTTTTTAAGTTTCCTAGAATAAAATAAAGGTTTCTTTAAATAAATAATAACCTATTATTTTATATTTAATTTAATACTATTATTTATTTTATTATAAATTATTTATTATAAAGAGTATAAGTTTTAAACTTAAGCTATAGTTAATATATTATTTAAAATAAAAATAAATTATTTAATTATAAAAAGCTTAATTTAAAAAAAGTTATAATTAAAAAAAAAAAATTTTTTTATAAAAAAAAAACTTTATTAAATAATATATTATAATAACAAATTTTGTTAAAATTACTTTTAAAAATATTTTATATACTTTAAAACTAAAAGTTAATTTAATTTTAGTTATATACTGCTTAATAAAAAAATAACAATATTATTTATTATAAAACGTTATATTATTATTATTTTTAAACTATTAAATATAGTTATAGTAGCTTTTTATTTTCGCCATTTATTTATATTATTTATAAATTAAAAAACTTTTTTAGCGTTAGTAGCTTATATAATAAGCTTAAAAATAAAGCTTTAGTATAAATAAATAGGTTATTTTAATAAAATATTTTTATTTAAATTTAAAAAAATAGTTAAAAAAATAAATAATATTAAATTTTACTATATATATAAAGCTTACGTTATTAAAAAAAAATAAAAAAAAGCTTTTAAAAAAATATATTAAAAAGATTATTTTTATTAATATTTATAGCCCGTATTATATTTAAAAATATTAAAAAAAAAATACTAGCTTATTATAATTAATTCTTATAGCAAACTTAGTATATTTAAAACTACAATAAATTAAAAAAAAGTTTGGTTTTATATTAAAAAATTTATTAATAATTTATAAAAAATCGAACGTTAAAACAAAAAATATTGTTTAATATATATAAACAAAGCTAAAAAATTTATTTTTAAAAATATAAAATAGTAAACAGCTTAAAAAAAATTTAACGTTAAATTTATACCTATTAAATAATATTAAAACAATAAAATAGCCGAAAGCTTTAATATTATAACATAAAATAAACTTTTTTTATAATAATAAATAGTATTATTTTATTAAAATATTAGCTAAAAATTACTATAGCTATTAATTACTTTTAAAATAAAAACTTTTATATTATATTAAATATTACCCCGTTTAAAACAATATATAGTTAACCACTTACTATTAAATATATTAAATAATTAAATACTAAAATTTAATATTTATTTTTAAATATAAAATAAAAAAACTAAACTTAAAAATAATATTTAATATTTTAATAAAATATAACAACAATTTAATGTATAAAGTTTTAACTATTAACAATAAAATAATTAAAATAATAAAATAAAACGTTTACTTTAATAAAAAACCGGCCACAAAATTTACTTTTTTAAAAATAATTTTTATAAATATATAAACTAATAGCTTTAAAAAAATATTAAAAATAAAAAAATTTGCTGTTTTACTGGCAAAAAAAAAACATATAGTTATTTTTAGCTAAATATTATAATAAATATTTGTTTAGTACTATTTAATTAAACTTTATTACTAGTAAAAAATTTACTTAATTTAAACACTAGTAAAATAATACTTAGTTGTTTTAAATTACGCTATATATTTAAAACCTATTAGCTTTTTTCGGACTTAAAAATTTAAACGCTTTATATTATATTAGCTTTAGTAGCTATTTTAAAAACTTTTTAAGAAAATATAAAACTACAAATAGTAAAAAAAGCTTTAAAAAACTATAACTAAAAAAAATTAAAAAAAAAAGCTATAAAAAATATTAATTTTTTATGAATAATAATACATAAAAACTAATAAACTAAACTATTAGCTTATATATATTATAAAAAAATATATATATATATATAAGCTTAAACAAAGCTTAAATAATAAAATTATTGGCTTTAAAAATAAATAAATAGTTAAATTTTTTAAATAAATTAAAAAAACTAACTACATTTAAAACGTTTATATTAATAATAAAGCTAATAAGCTATAAAGTTTTGTTTGTTTTTATTATAGCTTAAATTTTTATAATAAAATAAATAAATATAAAAATAGCGTTTTTTAAAATATATATATATTAAATAACTTTATAAATTTATAAATAGTATTAATTATATATATAAATTTAAAAAAATACTATACGGCTTAAAATAAACATTTAAAGTTTAGTTTAAAATATTATTCGAATTTTTAGCAATATTAAGTTTTAAACTATTTATTATAAACTATAATATTTTTATAAACTTAAATATAAAAATATTTATTATAGTTTATATTAATAACCTATTTATAGTTAAAAAAACTTTACTAAAATTAAAAATATTAAAATAGTTTTAAGCTAACGTTTTTAAATAATTAACTTAAAGCTTTACTAATATTATTTAAATATATATATATAATATAATTAAAACAATAAAACTATTTATTTAAATTAATAAAAATATATTAATAAAATATAAGCTAACTAATATTTTTATAATGATAATAAAACTATAAAAAGCTAAAAACGGTTTTATTTACTTAGCAAAAAATAAATATAAATATTAATTAATAATTAAATTATTAATATATTTAATAATAAATATATAGTTTAATATAATATATTTTGTTTTATATATTAATAAATATTTTTTTAACTTTATTATAACTTATAAAATAATAACTAAATAAATATTATAATATTTATTAAAATTAAAAATATATTATTTAATCTTTAATAGTTTATTATAACTATTTATAAAATAAACTAACGCTAACTAAAAAAAAAACTTAAATATATAAAAGTTAACTTTAAGCTATATTTTTAACTTTAACAACGGTATAATTAGCTAATTATTTAAATTATAGCAAACTATAATATTATTAATATATAAAGCAAAATATTAAAAAATTATTAACGCTACTAAAAAAACTAGATAGCTATTTTATTTATATAATAAACTAAATATAAATTATAAAACAAACAATAAAAAAACAAAGGTATTAAAAAAGCTAAATATTATAATAATTTATAATAATAATTAAAAGTTAATCGCGCTAGCAAAAAATTTAATATAGTATAATAAAAATTAATATATTAATATTTAAATATATTTTATACGTAAACAAATTAAACAAAAAATAATATAACTAAAATAAATTTAAACAAAAAATATAATAGTAAATAATTTAACTAAACTATTTTTTAAAAATATATTTAAAAAGTTTAAAAATGTTTTAAGTTTAAAAAAAATATTTAATAATTAAGCTTAAAAAATAATTTTAATATAAATAAAATATAATTATAAATTTAAAAAAAATATTTAGTTAATTTATAAAAGTTTAAATTGAATTATTTATTTTGCTACTATAAAAAAAATATAAACAAACTAACGTTTAGTTTTATAACAATAAAAGTAAATAATATTTAGCTAAATATAACTTATTATAAAAAATATAAATATTAAAAAAAAACCTACAAAAGCTATAGTTACTATATACTATAGTTTATTACCTAGAAATAATAGTTATAACATTTTAACAATAATAATTAAAACTATAAAATAAAAGTTTATTAATACTATAAAAATAAAACTACTACGTTTATAACTTAGTAATATTAAAAACAAAAGTATTACGTTTATAATTAATGATATTAAAAACAAAACTTTAATAGCTAACTAAAAACTATTATAATTAATTTAGTTATATAGTATTTTTTTAAGCAAAAGTATTAAAAGTATACTAAGTTAAAAAGTTATTTTATATACTATATAAAGCAAAAGGTACATAAAAATTCGGACGTCCTGTTTATATATATAATAAGGTCTTCTTACCTTACTTACGATAAAGTTAAGTTGAATACAACGCTTATATACCTACTATTTTAACAGATCAGATCATACGGCAAAGGCAAACAGAGCCTTTGCCATTCATAGGCTCTGCCACCCGATTATATGGCTATTTACAGGGCGCGAATATGCAGTTCGCCAGACCGAGGGACCGATCTAGGTGTTAACCTAGGTCGGTACAGGTCCCTAGGGTCCGTGTGACAGCTACTACAAAGTATGTCCCTGTCGTATCGAATGTTAGTGCAGGATAAGCATGGATGTTGTGGACCACTTGGGTTCCTAACGTAGGTTCTATGTGCAAGTCTACAGCTATTCGACGACTTTCAATACAGCTCCGATTCGATTCGAGGACGAATTGCTGTAGAAAATGGAGGATAGTTGTCATAGCCGTTCCATATATACGTACGGAAGCCCGAGATGTCCAGACGTAGACATTGCTGGATCTTTTGATCCATTGTCCCAGTGGTTAACCGGGCTGCCACTCCGCATGACAAATTCTATAAACCTACTTATATAAACCTATATAGACCTACCAGTACGGACTAGCAAGTAGTCTTGAAACCTATCCCCAGCGACTAGACCACTTGCCAGTCCGTACAGGTAAGTAATATAATACCTTAAGGTCTACGCAGGTAAGTTTGTGTAAGTAGGTCTATATAGATTAGTCTGCGTAGCTAGGTCTCCAAACCGAGTTTATACAGATCCGTGTAAGCCGATCTACATAGCTAGGTCCGTATAGGTCTGTACAGTTACAGCCTGACAATTTTCTGTCAGTTCCAAAAATTTTTTATATATGTTAGAAGTAAAAATAGCAGGACGCGATATTTCGTTTCTAAACGACAGTAGTAGCGTAAACAAACGGGTTGTTGGGAATTTAGTAATGGATCTCCATACCCGTAAGGGAGTTGGCTCGTGAGACCCCAGGCTAGCTTAATAAATGAGAGTTCCCACCGCGGAAACCAGTCGTTATCATAAACCTCCCTGACCCAGGAAATACCGCCAGAGCGAGTCCCCCACACCAAAGCAGCAAACTTTCTAGCAGCCTTCTGTCTCCAACTCGAGCCCAGGCAGACCATCACGGTCTCCAAGAAGCCCATCCGGGTTCTGCCTCGTATGCAGTTTATACGAGAATCTACTTTTCCCGTGCACATTCTCAGCGTCCCCCTTGTCCCAGCCGAGCAATGGGACAAAGTGTTGAAAGTCGAGGTGTTCTCGGCAGTTATCGCAACTGCCCAAGTTCCAGCGACTCAGGATCGCATCGGCACTGATGAGGTCCTGTCTACCTTCGTCGTTCTCAATCCAGACGGAGATGACGAACGAACCGCTGATGTGGCGGCGGCTTAGGTTGGGGATCCTCAGGCGTGGAGAGGTCGCTGGTGCTATTTCACGGTCATCGCGGCTGTTGCGTGGGAGTGGAATCAGGCGATCGTAGGTGTAGCCCAGGTCTGCGATGTTGGCCACGTCCTATGTGAGTTAGCAACATGAAAGTTGGGATGAGAATGTATTGTATACCTGAGACGTCAAGGGCGTGCATCCATCGCTGCGCCTAAATGGTTCCAGAGGACTCTGGGGCGTGTAGTTGTCAACGCCTTTGTATCCTTTTAGAAACACGAACCCGTGAGTTGAGTTGTGCCTGACTTGCCAATTCCAGAACATGTAGTCGATCCAAGTATGGTGAAAGAAGAAGATGGGGTCGAAGGCAGCAGTTTCATTCTCCCCCATGTCACCATTGGCGAAGTGGATGTAATCGTAGTCGTCATCTCCCGGAACCTCGAAACCACCCACGGCGGCATGGATGTTGTTGTGCGGGTTTTCGAGGGGATAAATCACCTTGCCAGAGTGTTCCGCGTTCCACTGCTCTGCGGAGCTCGTGTTTGAGAAGGCAGTGTAGTTCGGAGCATCCAGGCAGTCCTTGTATCTGTACCTAACTCCGGCCGGAAGCTTCTCACCCTTATCGTTGATGTACGATGACGCAAAAAGCCACGTGAAGACGTTTGTATTCAGCTTCTGTGTTGTGCTGGCAGTGCCCATAGCCTCGTATATTTTATTGTGCTCTTCCGTCTCATGTCTGTACTCGTCGCTCACCAAACCAGAAAAAGGGTAACGAACCGTAGCATAGCCTTGAGGTTTGTTGTAGAGACCAACATCGTGACCTCCATCACCCTTACCATCATCTTTGATGGTCTGTTGAAGAGTGTACGAGTACAACGGATTTGGAATAACAGTGCCGTTCGCGAACCGGTAGTTCTTGTCAGTTAGGATGGTTGGGATTGGAACCCCTTGTGCAATAGTGTTGATTTGGTCCCAGTAAGGCATTGTGACCCCGTGGACTTGCTTCTGGAGGGCTTTCTCGAGCCTGTTGAGGTATGCACGATGCCAAGTCGGAAAGAGCACATCGCCATGATGACAATAGTAACTTCCGGGTATGCCGTGATACCCAGCAATAGTAAAGTAGGAATCAGGGTCTGAGGGTTTGAGGCATTGAATGGCTCTAAAAGCCCTGACAAGGTCATCCTTCTCCTCGGTGCAGAGATCAGCAAGATTCTTTCGAATTAGAGGCGGCGACATGATCTGATACTGATGTTGGGTATAGTGGAAATGAAGTGAGAAGCTGAGTATAAAGTCGAGTATTTCTAACTAAGTTAAATAAAAAGTTGCTGATTGTATAGTCAACAGATAGCAAGGTCAGGAAGCTTACCACGATAGGAGCCTTTTCTTCTCCGTGGACGAGAAGGCGACTACCTTAAGTATATAAGTATAAAGTCTACCTCCATATCTTGAATAGCTGAGACAAATTCAGAGTTTGAATCACAGTAGTTGTCGTATCAAGGGCTGAAGCCCGATGCAACCACTCGCGTAGTTCCAGATTCTCAATATGAGCTCTGTCAAATCAACCCAGCTAACCTTCTTACTATACGATCACCCATATGGCACCAAATGGGCAATTCAGCAGACCATAGGTCCAATCTGAGTTCTGCCCGCTATGCGCCTAGGTCCAGGAGTGTCATACCAGCATAATATTGGCACCTCGCATTGCCTACGATAGGCCGCTATGAACAGACCTATCCCTTCCTGAGCATATTCAGCTGGGCTCGGTCTGTATTAGGCCATGCATGAAACACGTGTCAAATGGGCGCGATGGATCCATACTTGTTCTATACTAATACTTCCCGTACAGGATTAAGTTGGTAGGCCCTGGGGAATATTGACAGCTGAAATGGTGATGGCGAGATCTCTCGTTCCCAAAATCTGACCACCATTAATGTACATTGAATATCAGTCAAGAAAGTTCGATAGCAGAGCACAGTCCTACATTCGCTTCCTCATATCCCTAGTTATTCGTTTGACTTGGTGATTACCTAGGGAAATATTTCGGCCGACCGCTTACTTTCTTTCCCCTTCCTCCCCTTCTTCTCCCACTTGCCTCAACATGTCACACTGCATACGGCAATGCGTATTTTGTTTCTCTTCTTGTTACTAGGCTCATACAATTCAATTATATCTGAGTTTTACTGGTATGGTTTGCAGGCTTCAACGAGCCTATACTTTACACGAAGCCAATGCTGTAGCTCTACTAGCATTTACTATGTGGCTCCTCTACTTTCTTTATCGATGTTTAACTCTTAACTGTTATTAACTGTTGCTTCCGGGGGGGACTTTACAGTGCAGCAGAAACTGCAACATAAGAGGGTCTCAGACAGGCCGAAGAGTCATCGAGTTACTAGAACAATATGTCCTTCCATTTAGGCAAGTCATCAAAGAGACATCATGCCTCGGGCCAGCCAGCAAGCGAGCATATAGATACATGCATTCTTTGATGTTAAAATAAACCAGATGTCGAGTAAGTACCTCAACGGATGGTACCCTGTCTACTTGTGATTCCCAGGCTGTCTTCTGTATTCATAACTGAGACATTCGGCAAAAGCAAGCCCTCCTGCAGCAAGCGTACGAGTGTGTATACATAAGGTGATCATACCACACAACAAGAATTCGCCCCATGAACGACTCTTCTATCGTCAATTCTTTGGTTGACGAGTTTCAATGTCACATCTGCTTCGATCTTCTGGACGACCCCCGACCGGCTTGTACATGGGGTCACACCTTCTGTAAAAAGGTGAGCGAGTCCATGTGCTCAGCACTGGAACGTGCCTTCCAACTATGTACCCAAAATCTGAGGCTAAATATGTACTCGTGCGATTTCCACAGTGTCTAGAGCAACTTGTTCAACAGAACGCCAGGGACAACCGTGTGACACGCTGCCCCGTTTGTAGAGCTCCGCTCCAACCCAATGCCATCGAAGGCCGCATCGTGGGTGATAATGAAGGCCACAGGAGGGCAAGCGGATTCAAACTACGCACAAAAGGTAGGGTTCATGCTAACGAGATACACCGACATAGACATCTAGGATTTTGGAGCAGTTGAGACGGCGGGTCGCCCGGCTTCCGTCTCGGGATATTGGACTTCAAACCGACCCCGGCCCGACGAGAAGCACTGGACAACAGACGGATAACCCATCATCTTTGGACAACGCGCGAGGAGCGAACGTCGGAATGTCAGACAGAGAATTTGTGGCTGCCACGACTCATGGATTTGTAATAGATCACGCAAATGATCCATATCAGGGAATGTTGAATCTACGGCGATACCACGAAGAAGATTCGAAGCGTGTGCGTGTATGGCCTCAAGTTGTCGCGGAAAGGATGGACGAAGAACAAGAGGCCGAATCAGACCCGGGAGCTGATGAACAGGTTGGCGAACAGGTTGACAGGCTCTCACCGGCCGATGTTCCGGGAACACTAGTCGCATGGGTACCAACGCTACTTAGATGTATAATCTGGATACTGGCGGTGCAGATCATCTACTACCTTTTTAATGGATTTGTTCCCTGGATACGCAGTCCCAGCGGAGCTGAGAAACTATCCAACGCCTTCACCATTCCTTCGGTTGTTAAGGGTACTTGATCTGAGTACTAGTACCTAGGCTGCCCTGATATAGGCCTGTACCAGTCTGAAGGATGATGGGGGGCGACGAACAGGTTTTCTAACGCAAGGTAGACTAGGAATAGTATAATATATACCGAGATTCTAGTGAAAGGCCTACATGCTGTTGAAATGAAGTTACATACCTGCCTACCTACCTGGTTACCCAGATGTGTTGCTGATTGTCCATGTCTGTCTTATTTGGTTTACCTTACTGTGGGTATTGTGAAGCCTTCGAGCAGCCGTGCACTATAGACAGTGGGATGCCCGCCTGTGCCATGCTGAGTTGCAGCGACATTACTCCTGTTAGCGTAGAGCCAAGGAAAGTGCAACATGGACCTATGGATGACGTTAATCTAACTTTAAATAATCTAACACTATATAGATATTTAGATTACTTTTTTATACACATAACTTATTTTAATCATCTAAACTACTGTTACACAGGTCGCTGTTAGCTATAGTGCAGAGGTCAATCCCAAGACTCTCCGCGGGACCGGTCCACAGGGCTGGGTTGTCGCTCGGCGGCGCTAGAAGTAGCGCTGCACGTTCCCGCATGTGCTTAGGCCCACGTACCAGGGTCGGCATCGTTCAATGCTACTACAGCACATCATCCAAACCAACACCGGACGTCTTTCGGTGCCAATTCCATTGGAGTGAGTCCTTGGAAGCGCGTCCGCCAGGCATTTGACATTGGATAATAAACATCTACGCGCTTGATCCCCACAGACGGAGAACCACCACAATGTCCGACTACGGCTCAGGCGACGAGCTGCTCGATGATGTTGATGCAGACGCGTTGCTCTCGGCGGCGTCGAAGCGCGTCAACCCAGCTCACGACGACGGCAACGATCAACACCCTAGCAAGCGCGCAAAACACGCTTCGGCGCATGAGCAGTATGATTCTATCGCACGATCCATCTTGAGGCGGGATTTTGGTTATGACGACTTCCGCCATGAACAAGTGCGCAACCATGTCCCTATTTCCCACCAGATGGCCGATACTGAGACCATTCTCTGTGATAGGCTGCTGCTATTAGAGCTATTCTCCAGGGAGAAAGCGCTCTCGTCGTGTTCCCTACCGGCGCTGGTAAATCGCTCTGTTATCAGGTATGTAGTCGCTCTATTTGTATTTAAGTCGACTCAATATCGCGAGCGACGAACATACGATCATTATCTGCTAAAAAGAAAAAAAATATCTTGTTGATTTTATTCATACACCTCATGTCGCAAATGAACGGATCTACCACCCTTTTATTCAACGTGATATAGTGTTACAAGAATCGGGTGAACTTGAACATAGGTGTTTTGACAACAAAGTAGATACCTGGCATTGCCTTCCCGGAACTCGACGCCGCGGGTTTAACTCAAAGACAGTCGAAAACGGCAGCGATTGGCTCTGGAATTACTATTGTCGTGTCGCCTTTAATTGCCTTGATGAAGGATCAGGTCGATGCTTTACAGCGTCGTGGCATCTCAGCTGCGTGTTTGGACTCAACCAAAACTTACGAGGAGCAGAAGAGTATCAATGCTTCCATGCAAGAAGGTAACTACCGCTCTCTTGACGTGGTTTGTATTTCCCCGAGGTGAGAATCTTAGAGGCTAACTGATCTAGGACAACTGAGGATACTCTACTGTGCACCAGAAAGACTCAACAACGAAGGCTTTGTCGAAAGTATCAAGTACGTCCCGGGCGGTATTCGTCTCGTCGCCGTCGATGAGGCTCACTGTATTTCCGAATGGGGGCATTCTTTCCGGCCGGACTACCTCAAGGTGGCTCGCTTTGCGACCGAGATCAAGGCAGAACGTGTCATTTGCTTGACGGCCACAGCCACACCTCGCGTCGCTGAGGACGTTCGCAGGGCTTTCGACATCAGCGAATCTAACGTGTTCCGCACCTCTCCGTACCGTCCTAACTTACAACTACATGCAGAAGCGGTAGAGACAAGAGAAGACAAATTCCCTAGGCTGCTGAAATTTCTTAAGGAACACGACGGACCTACCCTGGTCTATGTGACGGTCCAGAAACAGGCCGAGGACCTTGCAGATCACTTGTCCAAGGCTGGTCATAGCACTGCTGCTTTCCATGCTGGTCTTTCTACGGAAAGAAAAACTCAGACCCAGGACGCCTTTATGGCGGGGAGTATTCGCATCGTGGTGGCTACTATCGCCTTCGGCATGGGTATTGACAAGGCGGATATCCGGAACATCCTGCATTACGACATATCGAGCACGATCGAAGAGTACTCCCAACAAGTCGGCAGAGCCGGGCGAGACGGGAAACCAAGTTCCTGTATGCTGTACCTCTGCAGAGATGATTTCTGGTTGAGAGAGAACTTCGTCCGGGGCGACCTGCCTTCTCGACAGTCGCTGCAGCAACTGCTAGAGGACATATTCATCCACCAACCCAAGGTAAAAGAGCCTGGTGGCAGCGAGGTAATTAAGTTAAGCCAGCTGGCGTTGGGAAAGGAGCACGATGTCAGACCCAACGCTCTGGGTATCATCCTCGCAACGATCGAGCTGCGATTCGGTCTCATTCGAGCCATAACCCCTGAATATAGTTCCTATCAGTTCGAGGCTGGGCCTGGTTACAACACCCGCGTCAAACAGGATAAAACACGCGAAGCGGAAGCAATCGCCGCTCATTCCAAGAAGGCAAAGAAGTGGTATACTATCGATGTCCACGCCGTTGCGAAAGACGCCGGATTGCTCCGCGGTGACGTTCTCAGGAAGCTCAATCAATTCAACGATCACGGCCTGATCCGACTCAAGGCATCAGGCGTGGTAAACCGGTACAAAATCCTCAAAGAACTTCCCAGCACACCGAAGGAAGTAGGCGAGATCACCGACAAGTTGCACGTCGAGATGGAAGACCGCGAGACGGATGCTATGGGGCGGTTCCAAGCCGTCTGCGACCTACTGACCGACAGCAAGTGCTTCGCGGGGGCTCTTACTGGTTACTTCGGCATGGAGCTTCCAGACGGCAAGGCGAGGTGCGGACACTGCACGTATTGCCTGACAGGGAAGCCCATCGTGCTGCCCTCTAAACCCAAGCCGCCTGTAGACATGGCCGGTATCCGCGATATATTGGAGGCCTGTGATGTCCGGGATGACCCACGGTTCCTTGCCCGCATTGCTTTCGGGATCAAGAGCCCCAGGGTCACACAGCTCAAATTGGACAAAAATAAAGTGTTTGGGTCCCTGGAAGACCATGACTTCGAGGTTCGTTTTACAGCCCATCCCCCCGGTTGTGATCGATTGCTTGGCTGACTTGGTTTTTATAGTCTTTATTGAAGGAGTTCACCATGGCCTGCGAGAGCGGGATTTAAACCTAATGAGAAGTTTAGCTGAGATGATGCACCTAAACGTACCTCTCTCAAGAGCTGCGCGGGCGTTATGGGCATGTCCAGTGTTCATCACATCCGCATCCAAAAATGATGTTGATAGATGTATATATATACAGGGTAGGAAGGGTACAGAGGGAGCGGTTTCTGTAAAATTTTGTAACTATATTAGTAATGAAGGATAGGCTATTTCTATACACAATAGAGCAATCAGGATCTTCCCAAAAAGAGACTGCGTCATGTTGTCGCATTGTACGCACATCACAACCTTTATCATGATTGAGAGATGTGGTGTGACGATATGGATAAAGTTAGCGGATGCTACCCAAGCAGATCTGTTAAAAGTAGTAAGCTCGAACCTGTACGACACATGCCAGACTAGGTAACCTCCGGCCTGCATCTTCGCATGCGATAGCTCATTTACATATACCTACCCAAGCAGAGAGGAAGTCTATGGACGGGTTCAGATTTTAGCCGGCGCAGGGTAGACTTAAATGAGACAGAAAGAGAAGAAAAAAAATTGGACAGTTCTGTCTCGCTTCAATGATTCTTTGCTACTTACTAGATACCGAGTAGAATACCCAAATCTTGGTCAAAAAAATGTATGGACAAATCGCGAGCGCGGTCATTGTTGCACTCATCCAACTACTCCCACCAGCGCAAACCCACATCATCCGCTCACCATCATCAACACCATCACCATCACCACCACAACCACAACCACTTCTCCCCCTTCCCCTTCCCCTTCCTCTCTCAGCCCAAACCTGTCCGTCACGCACCACGCCAAAATCCTTCTCCCTGAGCGGGATCACATACCTCCGCTACGAAACCTCCCAATACACATCTCCCGCCCCGCCGAACACGACGCAGCTCGTGTTCGAAATCACCAACCCCGCAACCGGGATCTCGACGGGCTGCGCTCTGCAGACGGTGATGAGTCCGAGCGGCGACTGGATCGACGACGACGAGTCTTGGTGGTACACCTGCCTCGAGCGGACCATCACAATCGACGACGACGACGACGACGACGACGGCAAGAAGAAATACCCGGTGAGGACGAGCGCGCGTTTCGACTGGGACGAGTGGCGGCTGGCCGTCAACCAGACCTGGGTTTGCGAGGAGAGGTGAGTGAGTGAGTGAGCGAATGATTTGAGTACCCAGAGTAGAGTAGAGTACAGAAAGCAAGCAAATCGATAAGAAAACACAAAGAAGAAAGAAAGCGGAGCAACAAAAGAAGAAAGAAAAACAAGGAACAAAAAAAAAAAGGGTCTCCAAAAAATAACAGGATTGCAATATTTCCCTCCCCCCAATCATCTTATCTCCGGACGACAATATGAGCTGATGAAATGGGCTGACGTGTGCATGTGTATATGTCACAGTGTGACGATCAGCCAATTCTCAACGCTGACGCTGGCGCCGATCTGCACCGAGAACAAGACGGGTTCGCAATATATCAAGGAATGCACGGCGCCCGACGTCGTCGTTGCCGCAACTTCAGGTGACATAGGATTATAGTTTGACATCCTGGGAAAAGTTACGACGACGGGCAGGGTGTCACATGGAGAAAGGAACAATTAGGACAGTGGGCATTAAGATCGCCTTAGCTTCGGCACATAACCATGTCAATACATATGAGCTATCATGGAAGACCAAGTTAACATACAATAAAAACACTTTTGCCCCTGGCCAGGCAAACCTTACTCCTACAAACATCAATTACGCCTTGTATGCTTTTTTCTGTTCTCAGATTTGAAACGCCCAAAACGCCACTTATGACCTTCGGCAATGCTCGCCCGTGAATGATGCCAGACCAACAGATGCATGCTTCAACAGAGTGAACCGCTGTATGCTACCGGACTCTCCGGCTCGGTATGATACTGCTGCCACATTTGTGATATCTATCGCGTGAGGGGAAAGATGGCGCAACAACCAATCGCGTCAACGTCGCTTTACTGATGAAACAAAAGGTTGACGACAAGGCCGAAGTAGACATGTTCGTTATCATAAACGTGTGCGTGCGATAGCTCGGCCAAGCTAGCTGTAGCCGTATAGACAACGACAAGCCGTGGGAGTTGTTACCTTTTTGCAGCAAACTCCCGATTGTTGTCCATATTGTCGTGAGCCCAACTCAGCTTGACGTCTGAGGATATTTATATGTACGCTGATAGAATTTGCGGGCTATAGCATAAGGGACAAACGACATTAGTAAACCCCCGAAATCCACCGGAACGTCCAATTCCTCGCAACGAAATAATCGTTGATCTGTTCAGCATTGGTTGATAGGAATTACGGTTGTAATTATCCCGGGAGCAATCCCGTTATCGAATGTGGTCCTAATAGATTTATAAGCCATGGTCGGGCTGCTAGTTGTCCTCTTCCATAATACGCTGCACTTCTGACGCGTTCAGAAGAATGCGTTTACCAAGTTCCTCGGGCTTTTTGCCATCTCTGATGGCGCCGAAATCGAGAATCTGACGTGAAATACAGGTTAATGGTACTATTCCAACCAAACTCTGGGGCGTTTACCACTTACCTCGACGTATGTCAAGCTTTCTCGCTGGACGGCGGCAACACAGCGTCGTTCATCGAATCTGACCTGCCAAACCCCACTAAGATCTGTGAGCAGGTCCTGCAAGCACTCGCCAGTGCGTGTGTCCCACATCTTCAGATTTCGATCGCTACCACTTATAACTTTGCGGCCGTCGTGTTGAAAACATGTGATAGCACCCGTATGCGCCGTCAAGGTCGACTGACAACGCCCAGTCTCCGGATCCCAGATACGGAGCGTACTATCAGCCGCAGCAGATACGAGACGCTCATCACGTAGATCGAGGAGACCGACAAGCAGAGAATGTCCCTCTAGTGTATGGAGGCACGATCCCGTCTCAAGATCCCATATTTTGACGAAGCTGTCCATACTACCTGATATGCAGCGGTTGCGTTCGACGTCCAACACGACGCTGTAGACTTTTTGACTGTGGCCTTGTAGGACATGAACTGTCTCTCCTGTGCTGATACGCCACACGCGAACCGTATTGTCGTAGCTCCCGCTCACCAAAGTGTCAGCATGAGCGGCAATTGCACGTACGGAATGCGTATGGCCTTGTAACGTGCGAATGAAATATGGGCAGTCGGCATCGTTGGCAGGTGGGCCGGTTTGTATATATCTTCTGGATCCGGCTTCGGGAAGACGCCATACGCGCAACTGGCTATCACGGGAGCCAGTTATAATCAGGGGCTTCGCAGGCATCGTCACCTCCTGGCCATCCTTCACAGTCTTGGTGGGCATCAAGATCTGCAGGCATCGGACAGTGCTAGTGTGGCCATAAAAGACCTGTGTGCAGAGGCCCTTTTCTATATCCCACACGCGGACTGAACGGTCAGTCGAACCGGAGACCAAGACATTACCTTCGTATTGCAAGGCCCAAACACCACCCTCGTGGCCTTCCAACCGCCGTCGCAACTTTCCAGTTTTAGTATCGTAAACGTGTATGAGCATGTCGTCACTGCCGGTTATGATTTTGTCGTCGTCAAACTGCAAGCAGGTAATGACATGGCGTGGGTGAGCTGCAAAAGCGACATGACCAGGCTTCACCTTGCCGCTTGTCCAACTCTTGCGAATCATGTAATGGCGTCTGTACAGCGACTTGAACAAGTGGAGTCTCCTCAGAGCCGAGAGACCAATCTGCGGATCGGGCACGGCAATGGCGGCGGCATTCGCGGCGGAAATAGGACCCTCAGACTTATGCACTTTACTACCTGTATACGTCCTTTCGTCTTTAACGTTGTCTAGATTGCTAGCCCGGCGTTTCGATCGATCAGAGTTGAAGGTATTTAAAGCTCTCTTCCGCTTGGAAGATCGGAGCTTCTGGAGTGGTGGGTCAGGTTTCGAATGAAGCTCGGTCTCGGTTGAAGTCAGCCGTTTCTGTAGGCTGAAATCTCGCTCGCAGCCCTCAGGCCCAACAGGATCTTGCCAACCCCAGCCTTCTCTGATGGCCCTGTCCAGTTCACCGGAGGCCAAGACAAAACGGTCCCGGTCAAACAATTCCTTCCAACCAGTCTCATTGCTATCGATAATGCCTCGCCAATATTTGGATACCTGAGCGGCACGGCAAAGGTCTCGGTGGTCAAGGAAGGAAAGAATGTGGAGGGTGAGCTCCAAGGGGAGATACTGCAGGACGTCGCACTTCAGTGCAGGATTGACAACGTTGGCAACAATATGTAGAGTTTTTCTAGAACACCGTCGAAGAAATTGATACATCATGAAAGACTTCATCTCCGAGGCCATTGCATCAAAAGATTCGAGCATAGAGCGGCTGTCCATGTAAGTTGCCTGGCTTGTCTGGGAGCCGTCATAACGAGTTATAGCCATTGACTCGTTTTCGGGCAGAAGGACGGAAAGATTGGATACGTCTTCCGGTGGGTTCTGGTGCTGAGTCCCATCACCGACCATGTCTGATGGTTCATCTTCAGGCCGAGCCTCACCCTCATGATGAACTGTGGTGTGTAGTTGCGACGCCTGTAGAGTGGGAGACAGCCGCGGGCTAGGTAGGCTGGCGTCCTGGGCTACGATGGTGTTGATGGGCCGAGGATGGTGCAGAGCTCGAATGGACCGTTGGAGGGACTCGTCGGCATCGACAAACGGTTCGGCCTCCACATCGGCATCGGTAATGGGGGGAGTAGCCACATTACTAAAGGCGGTGTGGGAATCGCTACCGGTCGGACTAGAGATGTCGAAGAAGGATTGCTGCTGGCTGGGCTCAGACTGGGGAGTCTCGAATGAGTCGAGGTTCGAGCGCCGAAGTTTAAGAGGCTGCTTGACAAGGCACGGAGGTAGATCAGTAGTATCAGGTGTTACAGGGAGGCCACCGGTAGGTCCGCTCGCTGCATCGCCCTCGTTCTCGAGGAGCTCGAGACGAGAAGTGCGAGAGAGGCCACGCCGCAGCCTATCGTTCACGGCGAGAGAAAAGGCCGCCGTTTGCGATCGGACAGACAGGCGACTAGAGTTCCTCTTCGCGGCGCCGGTTATAGTGGGCGAGCCTGATCTAGAAGACATTCTGAGAGCCTTCCGGGATGACGCCTGGAATGACGGAGAGGGGGGTTTAGAAGATGAATGTGACTCGGCGAACGAGTCATCCAAGGCGCCTCCGGCCTTGATAGCGAGGGTAGAATCATCGCTAGCCGACAGCTGGGACTGGAATGTGGCGTAATCAGTAAGACAAGGCATCAAAAACGCAAGGTCGGCCGAGGGAGTCGACGAGAGGGAGGATGAACATACGTCGTGGTGATCCAGACTGTCCTGGTCAGCAGACCAGGGAAAGGAGTCTGGGCCGTTGACGCTGAAGGCGAAATGGGCGAGTTCGGGAGGCGTGGGCTTTCGGGCGAGAGGAAACTCCTTGGCGTCGAGGGAGAAGAGAGGCCTCGACTCGCGGACGAGCAGCGGCGGATACGAGCGCTTTGTGGTCGTGGTAGTGGTGACGGTCTTTGTCTCGATGCATTCCGCCAGGCCGAACTTTATTCGGGGGTGGGGCGAGACGGCGTCGGGCTCGTCGAAGTTGACCTCGACGGTGGTCTGGCTCGAGCGAGGGCGTTTAGGTTCCATGCCGGCGGCTGAAGTCCCCTGGTCGACAACACACGGCTACTGCGAAGAAATCATGTATGCCAGAAAAGGGAAAGACGTCGAGGGGATCGATACGGCGCAGCGCGCGAGAAGTGCGATCGTCGTGTGACAGTCGTGTTCGGTCGGGGATAGGAGCGAAGGAGCGGTGATATGACGGGATCGTGGGATCGTGGGATCGTGGGATCGTGGATGATGTACTAAGCAAAACGGCCTCCGTAGCAAGACTCGGGACAACACAGCGCCACGCGAAACCAGCCCACGACTCAGAGAGTCCACAAAAACACAAATGTACTCCGGCTCCTGTCGTGATCCTAGGTGGGTGGGAGAAGAGCGTCGGCCGTCGAGGATATAGTCGCTGCGGGCGGGAGAAAACAGATGCCCGAGGTTCGTGGCGTTGTGTGGGCGAGGGGGTGAGAAGGGTGAGTGAACGAAGGCGATAGATGAGTGAGTTTGTAGCAGGCGAGGTGGTAGGGTACCTAGTCTAGACGCTACCTTACCGTGGTAGAACGAGCGAGAGAACCTGAGGAGGCGGGAGGGAGCGGGTATCGAGGGTATCTCGACAGGGAGTGCGCACTGTGCAAGATACCTGAGGCAGGCACTTACTAATGTGGGGGTGGTATGCACCCGAAGCAGGTGCCTTGGCCCAGTAATTGCCCTTGGTACCAACCACCAACTGGCCGATGCCTGCCCGCCCCGAATAGGAGTTTACCAGCCGACCCGTGCAGTCAACTGCAGGTTTTGGTCAAGTGCCACGCACCGCCCGTGTCAACCTTAAATCTGAAATACCTAGGACAAGTCGGACAAGTCGGTACCTACCATAAGCCATACCTCACATACATAAGTACATATGTAGGTACATTCAATTCAATTCAAGTTTGCACTTTAGCGTTACATATTCAACGCCAATCAATAGTTGAGAGTCGTTGACATATCCGCCCAGCAATCAAGGTAATACAAATCCCTACTTAAGGTAGACAAGTAATCAGGTATGAAGGCATCTATGGGTTTCACCGCATTGGAAGGAAGGTACTTCATGTAGTGCGGGAAGCATTACGATACTAGTAGGTACATGTAGTGTCCCAACAATTCCAGTTGAAGGCAGCAGCAGCAGAAGTTGATTTGTATACAGGTATTACAGGTACTCGTAGGTAAGGTAAGGTACGCACAGTTGGCAGGCAGGCTCTGTGGCACGCATGCAGCCGGCCCATATCGACGAAATAAGTAAGTACACTCACTACCTAGTTAGTACCTAATTAACCCTGGGTAAGGTGGACACATACATATGTACTAGGTATGCCCTGGATGTACCCAGTCGATTCAAGGTACCGCGGCGAGGCTTAGAAGGGAGCGTGGGATGAGGGGGGAACGCATTCGGTTCAAATAGTACCACTTATTCGTGTCTACTAACACAACAAACGGTCACACAGTGTCGCTAGCGCGTCAAACGCCCTCACGGTACCTACGTGGCGCACCACTGTGCCGTACCTCGCTTGTGAGGTGATAGTGGTGGTGATAGTGGTGATGGCGGTACAGGACCCAGCGAGTTAGGCCAGTACAGCATCCCTCTGCTCACTCGACGGCTGGTCCGGCTGGGCTCTACACTTAGTGCACGCATCTGCCACTCCACGTTGCGTCCCTTTTCTACTAAGTAAGCATGCACTCGCCATCCACGCAGCGCTAAATATATGCGACTGTAAGCACTTAACTTGGAGATGTGCGCCTGCGACTCCAGCAATCCCATCCTGCCTGGGTACCCACGGCATTTCACCTCACAGGCCGGACAGGGCACGACGCGAGGCTTATCATCAGCCCACGCAGTTAACACATCCGCGATCGCTTGTCCGCCGCCTCTCTTTCACGTAGCGCGCCGGTGCCACATCTCACATCATCCAGGTCGTGTCTGTGCAAATGACGTTCGCAAGCCACAGCGCCATGCTATGCTATACGTCTAATGGGGGAACACCAGGTCTCACGGTCAGATCTGTCGGGAGATCTGGCGGAAAGGCTGTCCTCACGCTCTTTGGTTAGTGGATAGAGGAATGCGAGGAGTGGAATCTTATCAGGCATACGATGATGGGATTTTCTATCAGATGCACGACAATGATGGTGAAGATGACACGGCTGCGATGCCAAGCGAGTCTTGACGGCCTACCCACACCTCCTGAGAATTCCCTGCTGCCGCAGTTCACGCGCCATCGTACCCTAAACAATATGTGCGCGTGCGGGGTGGATGCAGACGGTCGTTGGCACACACGGTCCCGAGAGGATGTTTCAATCTAGTGCCAGTGCCATATTAGCACCATCACGTCCTCCTCTCACCTTCAATGCACCCAGACACGTCGTTGTAGGCATGTAAGTGCGGAAGCAACGTAGCAAAGCAGAGATGGCCCCTGCAAACGTCACGGCCTACATACTCCTCCCACTTTCCGACAACCAACGCGCCAACCTAATCTGGCTCGTTGATTAGCCGTGCACAGATCCTACGTATATAGATGCAGACATACAGAGACGTCTTGCTGACTAACATGTAAAACGCGGTACCGAATATTCGGGCCTCCGCGTTGGAACTGCTACTTAGTATGGTTTTGAAGCGCTAGGAACTTCGTAAGCCGCCATTGTGATTGGTGATTTGTTTGCCGAGGGTCGATGTCGATCCATCGGTCGCCGAGTGCGTACTAACAACAACACACGTCTGTCTGTTTGTCTACCAAATATCACGGAAGAACGGCCAGAGTAATGACGTTCTGGTTGCTTGATCATCTTAGCACAGCAGACGAGCAGGCTCCCGCTTCGACTGGTTGCTCATTTGCAATTGCAAAGAATACCTCCAATCAAGCACCATTCCTTGCACCCTACGGCTTACACAGCTGCCTGTTCTCTTAATTAGAGAATACCTATCATGTCACGCGGGCAAACTTGACTTTCATATTGTAGCAACCCATTTCATTTGCTTGAGCTCTCCAATCAGACTTACTCCCGAGCGAGTCCAGTCTTACTATGTAGACATATGGTGCATATTGAACTCAGGTTCGACGTGAATTATCCTGCTCAGCCATATGGCACGGAGTTTTCCGGCCTCATTCCACCACGCGATCTTAGGTCACCCATATCGTCAGTCCATTTCACCCGTCATTTAATTACCTGTACAATGAAGATGTAGCAATGCAAAAATCAGCTATTCATTTCAAGTCATCACGTCGACTTCGAATCGACTCATCTCAAAAGGACTGGTCCGTGTACCCCTTTAATACATCTTAAAATCTAATAGTTCTTCCCTTCCGAGGGCTAAGGTCGGACAAGCAAGACTAAGTAATATACATTTCTTGGCATCCGGTGATATTTGTCATGTGCATCACCACATTTAAAATAGTTTTCGACGATCGAGTATGACCATTCGACTTAGAAGCGTTGCAACATCTTCCGAAAAGCGCTTCCGGCCTTTGAATATGTTTCATTCCCGAGTCCATTTAATGTCTTTATCACGCGCTTCATTTGTTCAGCTCCCGGGTAAGACGGCCCAAATAGTGCCCGCACGGCCGCTCCACACTTGAAATGCGAACCCATGAGGGAGAGGCTACTTAGACGAGGTTTCAGCTGAACAGTGAAGGCTATGTCTGACGATACGAATTCTATGAGTGCACACCGCCACTTGTCCAGTTGTCTAAGTGGAAATTCTTGATCCAAACAGGCACCGTCTATGGGCATTGTCTAGCCCAGTCTTTATGAGATCGGCGGTTGAACTGAACTAGTGTAAACCGAGCCTTTCTTTGATCATCTTGTCGTACTCGAGACTTGGCGTGTAGATAATCGTGTCGGATCCCAGGACAGTATTCATCATGTCACACCGCCTGCATACATCCGACCAGCCACCGCCGCTGCCGCCCCGAAGTCCAAGGCCGCCGATCGCCGGCTATACTACCTCTCCTCAGAATTCAGTCCCAAGTTTTCCGCCGCCGCCTCCGGGACTACCTCCACGGGCTTCGGCCGTCTCACCAACACCCCCTGGCCCACCTCCACCTCTCCCGCCGAGACCAGCCGGCTATGAAATTAGAACATGGAGTTACCCCCCTGCTCCCTTTGCTCACCCTCCTTCAACTAGTTATGCTCCAGCTAGTCCTAATGGCCGGACCACCCTGGATTTACCTCCACCACCGCCACCTCCTCTAGGGCCGCCTCCGCCCTATACGGCTTCAGCGGCTGACGTATCTCTCTCTCCTCCTAATCAGCCGCGTCCGGAAAAATGGACAGGCCCAAACGCCTCCCATTCACCTTTGGTATCACCGGTTTCTGGACTATCGAGTCCAACTACATGGTCAGACTTTCCTCCACCACCACCCGGACCCCCTCCCCTACCAAGCCCACATCTTTCCCCTGGAATCCCTCAGTATTCATATAACTCTTCTCGCCCCTCGAGTCCTATTGGCGCTCCGCCTATTATACCGGCTTCACGGTTTCCTCATGAGCCTGCCAAACACCAGGCTAATCCACTTGGCATTAGCGAGACTCATAACAATGACTTGCAAGCACCCATATCTCCCAGTGAACGGCCTCAGGCCTATCAGCCACCAGCCGGTATCTTGCAAACATTTCCCGGCGCTTCAACTTTTTCTCATTCAGAGAAACCACCGGTAGAAGCACACGGAGCCCCAACGCCGTCTTCAGAGGCATCATCAAGTCAGGCAGCTAGCTTTAATTCCGAGCCCCCTGACGGTGTTTCTGGCAAAGTTTCTCCGCCGATCTCACCACCCGCACAACATCGTCCACTTGAACCCTCATTCCAGTCCCTACATCTCTCCTCAACGCCACCTATACCCCCAAAGACTCCATTGGGTCCAGTTCCTGTCCCAACGCAGCATCATCCCAGCGAGCCATCCTCACCTACTTCGGGGTCACCACTGAGCCAGAGTCACGGCGGCTACCAGGCCTATGTCCCGCCGCCTCATGAACCTCCCAGCAAGACCACTTCACCCGCACCTAGTGTTCAACCACCAGCCGCCAATCATCCATCCCCACAACAAGACGTAGTCCCCCAAGCACGCCCAGCAGCACAACGCGCCCCAGCACCGAGGGCAGTCACGGGATGCATCGACAGCCCGGTAACCTTCACGACAGACTGGTACTGGCACACCGAAGCAGCCGACTTCCACATCTGCTCGCGGTGCTACGTAGACCACATCCACCCTACGGCATTCCGCTCCGAGTTCCACAGCGCGCGGCACGCCGACGCGAAGCCGCGCGTGTGCCGCTTCAGCAGGGCGCGGATGAGGGACCAGCTCTGGAAGACCGCGGTGGCCTCGGGATCGCCGCGGGAGGCGGTGGCGTGGATGCGGAAGCGGGCCGCGATCCCGGACTGCAGGGGCGTGGGGGGCGTCAGGGGGAAGCTGGCCGCGGGGATCGAGTGGTTCGCGCCGCGCGACGGCAACGACATCCCACACTTCGTGGCCTGCGAGGCCTGCGTCGAGGACAAGCTACGGACGAACCACCGGTTCGCGAGCCGCTTCGCGGCCTGCGCGCAACCCCAGCCTGACGACGCCGTCTGGGCCTGCGACATGGCCGTCCCGTTCGTCGAGGACGAGTACGACGAGAGGGCCAGGCGCGACGACGACGACGACGACTGGGCCGGGTTCGCCGTGCGGGCGAAGGCGCGCATGGCGACGCAGCCGTGTCCCGGGGCCCAGGGGGCCCCGGTGTACGGGCGGAACTGGTTCGTTCCCGCGGCCGGGCCGCGGAGCCTCGTCCTCTGCGCCGCGTGCTATTATGATTACTTCTCGCACACGGGGGAGGAGGAAGGGGGTAAGTGGGAAATTGCGCAGGGCCTCGCGGGGTCGGTCCGCTGCGCCCGCGGCGTGTTCAACGTCCGCGTCCTCACGGCGCTGACGCGCCGCGAGAAAGAGAAAAACTGGCCGCTGTTCTGGGACAGGATCGCGCGGCTCGAGCGCGAGAAGGCGTGCGAGGAAGGGGGTATCGTCGACGGCGTGTGGTATACGCTCGCGTCGAACCCGAGGGATTTCGGCGTCTGTTCTGCGTGTTATATTGGCGTCTTGGAGCCGCTGGGCGTCACGCGCTTCTGGGCACCGAAGCGCGATGTCGAGCCGGGCGCGAAGTTGCTTTGCTGCCTCAATATGGGACACCCCAGATTATGGAAGTTTACGCCCCGGCTGGATGAGATGTACTATACTCTCGACCCGACGGCGCTCGATGAATACGCCTCGTTGTACGCGTCGGTCCCGCTGTGTCTGCGCGATGAGGATAGGCCGAATCTCCGCTGGTACGGGTGGAGGGACTGCACGATCTGTCCGGAGTGCTATCTCGAGTTCGCGCGGCACGGTCCGCTAGCTAAGATGATGGAACTCCACGATGCTCCGCTGGCAGACAGCGTCAGTAAGTAATTTCCAGGGTTGTTCTCTCCCGTGGGGGGGGGGGGGGGGGGGGGGGGGGGGGGGGGGGGGGGGGGGGGCGGGGCGGGGCGGGGGGGGGGGGGGGGGGTGGGGGGGGGGGGGGGCGGGGGGGGAGGCGCCCCAGGGCGGGGCCGCCGGACGCGCGGGGGCGGCAGGACGCC